>OY829516.1:0-115238 GCA_963691665.1 Clepsis dumicolana | reverse complement strand
AACCGATTTTAGTGAAATGTTGCATGGTAGTAATGTATAGATTGTTTTGTCGATTCGTTCTTTGGAATTTTTTTAAGAAAAAAAAACCGGCTAATTGCGAGTCGGACTCGCGCACCGAGGGTTCCGTATAAAGATTTTCCCGCTTCTCCGCCTCTGCCCGATTAGTTAGGTACTTTAGGTCTCTACTTTTAGGGCTATCGGTGACGCGTGTGACTAGCGTTAATTATTAATAATTAAAACGAAACATCGCAAAAATGTTTGAAAAGAAATTTCGCTAATTGTTTTGTGTGTAGACAAATAATTACAAGCATTTTCAAATTGAAGATGGCGGCCACGTTTTTTTTTATAAAATGTTATGGGTATAAATTTCAAGGTTCTAGCGAATTAGGAAAATAAAAATAACGACCGTTTTCAATTCCAAGATGGCGGACATATTTTTTCTAAAAGTCAACATGGGTGCCATTTTCTAGGTTTACGGGTGTGCTAATTACGAAAAACACATCCATTTTGACATCCAAGATGGCGGACATTTTTTTTTATCGATATGGGTATCATTTTCCATGTTTTTAGGGCTGCTGATTACGAAAAAGACATCCATTTTGAGATCCCAGATAAAAATAAAAATAAAAATTATTTTATTGCCTGACCGTACTTTTGTTCTTTTAAAATCCACTGTTAGTAAAACTCTGGTATTTTGAGAATCTAGACTAACGGGTATTTTATGTGTTGAACTTCCTGTGTATCGGGATTACAGTAAACTGGCAATCTGGTATTTAAGCTATCTGCTTAACTGAGTAACTGGTGTATCAAGTAGTCTGTTTCTTGCGAGTCTGGGATTTTCGGAATCTGATATTATAGGAATGTAATATTAACGGGAACATATGCATTGAGAATATGGTTTTCTGAAAATCTGATAAAAAAACGATTCCGGTAAAAAAAAAATCTGGTATTTTGGGAATACGATATTTAAAGAATCTGGTGTATCCGACAATCTGGTATTTCGCTACTATGGTATTAAAGCCACGAGCGTAATCATTATCATGAATGACACTAAGAAAATGTAATGTCAATGAAACATTGTCGTGTGTCGCAGTAGGTATTTTAAATTGTATTTTGATAAATAAAACAACGGCTTACATCTCATAAATATATTATCAGTCAGCGCCGCTGCCGCGGGCCGATAACCGCCTGGTCTTTACACTAAATAATATATTAGTACAATCTTTGTCCACCAAAAACAGAAGAAGGTAACTTCAATTTGAGGTTCAGTTAAATACAACAAAACAATACATCTCACAATCTCAGGTACTTACACTAGATTTGTCGACTTATCGATAGCTAACGTTTATTTACAATATTTTCGTACAATAATCTAATAATTCGCTGGTGCCTGCCGTGCGTAGGTAGACATTGATAGTTACCACTAAAATTTGGTGACAAAATGACAAATATTAAATAGAGGTCTTGAAACGTCTAAAAGAGTATAGAGAAATGTACTAAACTGACACTAGAACGGTGCTATATTTTACATAGTTTTTGTCATGTTTTGTTTATATCGTGACCCGTCATCTAGGTGATTATTAATCGAAGCAATACATAGGTAATTTGCTGTTCAAATACAATGAAATAATGTTGTTATAGAAATCTATTTTGTGAAATGTGAATGTGCAAAAAGTCGGCAGGCGCCGCGCTACAAGAAAAACGAGAGTCCAAGCACCAATAGGTAGACTACATAAATAATATTAAAAACAATGAAATAAGAATCGAACAATGTCGTTGATTAAAATGCTGGTTCAAGGTCATAATACGTTAATAATGTCTAGTCTAAGTTACTTCACCTTCTGCATGATGAGGTCTATCTTTTCATCGCAGCGTGGACTTGTGCCTCTGGAAACAATAAAAAAAAAAAAATTATGGCTGAGTTTTGAAAGAATTGGTAACGGGAAAAGAATTTGAGAAACCATGAATTGACAAAAAAGTTTGAACATTTATTGCACGTTTTTAATGTGGCCCCAGAATGGGCGCCAAATATAAGAATGTTTGGCACCCAACTTGGGGCCAATTTTCACATATTAAAAGCTACTCCCGTACTACAATCCCTTAGCGGAAATATGTAACAGGAAGAAGCAAGAAATTTAAAACTTAAATTTTAATACCAAACACGCTCATGGGAGGCGCTGTTCCAAACGTCATACATATTTTCTCGATAGGGTTGCTACTCGATTACATGGCGTAGGATTTGAATGTTCGTGCTTGGGGCACTGACATCCTGTATCATATCAGCGATTCACAAGCCGCGGCCTGCTGTCAGTATGTCGGCGGCCCGCCAATGAATTAATGTAGATACATTAAAAAAAATTGGATGGAATGTCCTGCATCTAAATAATAAAACATTACTTTTATAACGTTTGATAATTTGTAGTCATTTATCCAAATAAAAAATGCATTAGTGTTAATTGTCCTTGGTTGATAATGTTCCGTGAGGGCCCTTGTGCCCTGAGGCGCGCGTACCTGAAGGCGGCGGGCGGCGGGCCGACGAGCGCCACGAGCTGCGCGACCTCGGCCGAGTGGTGCGCCAGCCGCGCCAGCGCCGCCACCGCGCGGTACAGCTGCTCCTCGCCCGGCGCGCCGCCCAGCAGCTGCAGCAGCGCCATCGCCAGCTCCACGCTCACGTCGTCGAACACCTGCGCAGGCGTCACCACAGAGAACGCAAGAGACACCACCATTTCTTTTCACTATCATAAATGGTGTTGCTGTTTTAACCGTTACAGCTTTGCCCCGTGGACTTATTGTCTACACGCGCCATCTTTTTCTGTTAAACCACGTTAAACGGTGCATGATCGTGCGAGAAAGAGATGACGAATGCCAAAGCTAAGCCTAGCGCGTTTGACAATAAGGGCCCCCTCACATCTAGCGTTTTTTGAACGTCAGCGTCTCATTATGTCTCATTAACGACCGCGCAGCGTCGATCGTGGCGAACTGCGCGGGCGTTAATGAGACCTCAGATGTGAGGGGGCCCTAAAGCCTGTATGTGAGGGCGTGCTCGGCTGTAGCGGCTACATACATGTACCGCGGCCCGCTTTTATGATTCGTCAATGCTAGATTCGATTCCAGCAACAAAAGCCAAAAGTATCAATGTAACTTTAAATGTTTATCATGGACATCTACGGTCATTGTGGTCCTGGTCTCGGCTGGGATCGCGAATTATAAAAGCGCCAGAAGTACTTTGTAATAAAACCTATAAGTTGTACGCGTTGATTCGGATATGTTGGATAACGTTTTTATTTTTACTTTAAGCAAAATGATTGCATATTTCATGAATAATGGATTTTGACGGCTGGGTAAACAATAACAGCGGCAAAACTTGTACCGGCTCCTATTTTGAAGCACATTCTTATCACAATTGAAAACGTATTGTTTTTGTGGAGAGCCACTTGCCTCAAAATTATCTCTACTTCACTATATTCACGATCAAGGACTATTATACCATTACGTAACGTCACTATCTCCTTGGTGCACCCAAAGGTCACTCAATTACCGAATTATCAACATTCAAATAGACTCCTGTGCGTAACGCAAGCATCGTAAAGGTATGATAAACACGGTATATGGGCGGACTGTAAAGCGATTCATCTCGATACGGCGAGATATCAGAACTCCACCGGGGAAACCCTCGCCACGACGCCTATATCGTAGGGCTTTTTATATGTTTAATGGCATAATGAAGGTCCTTGAAATACGAGTGTGGTAACAAGCTCAGACGAGTGTTTTAAATCCTAATTGTGTAGAGTTGCATACATTACTTTATCTACACACATGTTTTAGGTGCTCTGAGATGGGTTCAGAAGCCGAAAGCACAACAAATTTATAGCAAACTTGACTTTTTTTTATTGATAGACAAACATACCGAGCTGACGCTTCGTATCGACTATTTATTTTTATTGAGACCTATTTTTAAATTGCTGTGGTTTTTAATGATTAAAACTGATTGTCGTAATGCTGGTTTACATAACATACAGTTTCTGAACGCATTACAGAGGACTTATTATATGTGAGATAAAAGTAATGAGTAGCGACATTTAACGGCGATGACAGTTTTCAATATAAAAACCAAATTAGCATAAGTAAGGCTTTCGTTAAAGGTATGAAAGAAAAGTCTTGGTCTCAATTGTGGTTCTTTCCACACATATCTTCTGGTAATAGTAACACAACTGTTTTAGTTAACAGTTAGAAAGTCAAATTCAGTAAGTTTGACATGAAATAATCAAGAAAATAAAATGTCTCAAGTTCTCTATAAGCCTGTCAAGTCTTTCACTCAGGCTTTCCTAATTAGAAGTTGAAAAGTTCGAATTTGTAGTTACATTATTAAATAAATACAGTGTTGACAGTTGACATCCGGCAGCGACCTTGAGAGCGAGCAAACAACATCACCCGATGTTAACGTGCTGTTATGTCATAAACTTACATTTAATTTATAGGAATATAACATTCACGTTTTACGATCCTAATGCGATTTTATGATAGTGGAAAACATAAATAAGAGCAAGGCAAACAGTTACCTTTGATAAAGACGAACACAATTAAACACGGTAATGAACGTGAAGTAAAGCTTTGGTTGATTATTATGATTAGTACTTGTGGTGTGGGAAACTAGAATTTGCCAGTTAATGGAATGTTAATTTAGAGTCTTACCCTGTTATTCATAAACCTATTTTAACTGATAGCCTAGTTGTCAGAGACCCTGACTATGAACCATGAGGTCCCGGGTTCGATCCCCGGTCGGGGCAGATGTTTGTATGATGAATACGAATGTTTGTTCTCGGGTCTTGGATGTTTAATATGTATATAAGTATGTATTTATCTATATAAGTATGTTTATCCGTTGTCTAGTACCCATAGAACAGGCTTTGCCTAGTTTGGGACTAGGTCAATTGGTGTCAATTGTCCCATGATATTTATTTATTTATTATTTAACTAAAATGCCGTTAAAGTTCGTTTGTCTTATTTTGTCACATTGACATTTTCGTTAGTAAGAAGAAGACAACACCTATTTTAGCTAACGGAGGCGTGAGTGATGTTTATGAATAAGGCCCTTAGAATTCTCAGTACTGTTAGAATAAATAAGTTTTTTGCTAAAAACGTTTTTTGACACAAGCTTTTTTGCTGACTGTACATTTTGTTGACTGTCATTCAATTTAACATGATTATAGACAAACAGAACAGACACAGAAACTAAATGAAAAAACATTGGGACAATAGACACCAATCGAACTAGTCTCAAACTAGGCCAAGCCTGTACCTACTATCGGTACTAGACAGATAAATATACTTACATATAACTGAGAAAATTTATTATTTACATAATAAAAGCAATTTACAATGACATTAAATCTAAGCTTAAACTAAATAAACTACAACTTAAAACTAAATTAAATCTAAATAAGGCCCCCGTGGCATAGTGCCCAAAAGGCTGGCAGCGTTGCCTCGCTGAATAGCGATGCTGATTCTTTGAGAGAGAAAACTGCCAGCCCTTTGGTCACAAGTTGCATCAATATATAAATTCATATTAAACATAAGAGACTCGAGAGCAAACATCGTATTCATTATACAAATATCTGCCCCGACCCGGGATCGAACTCGGGACCTCGAGCTTCATAGTCAAGTTCTCTAACCACTAGGCTATCCGGTCGTCAAAGCTACGATTGTAAAATAAATGTTTTATTTTCGATAATCGACGCTGGTGTTAAGATGGCGATGGCGATGGCGGCGAGTGGATGGGCGGTACCTTGGACTTGGCGTGCTTCGGCAGCAGGTCCCGCAGCGCGCGCCCCGCGCTGAGCCGCTGCAACAGGACAACTCTGCAGCGCACGCGCACACACCGCACCGGACATCACAACACGAACTAACTTGATGACCCGCGTAACATCCAAGAGCTAATGGCCTAATGGAACGCTACAACCGAACGCTATTGGAGGTATTGCCAGTTGCCAAACATGTAAATAAGCGCGCTTATGAGACAATTGTGTTTCTGAAGCTTGTCATCTGTCTTTGGCCAGCAGTGAAACACAAGCATGGGTCAAAAAAAAAAGACTACAATGTAGCTTCGCAAAAGCTTCGAAGTTTGTAAAAATCATAGTACGAAAAAAATACTCATTTGATATTATTACGCAAAATAATTAGTAAATACTAAAATAATAATTGCTGATAGGTAATCTACACTCGAACTATAAAACTTATTGTTTTGAGTTAATGAGTGACGAATATATTGTAGGTCAAAATGACGTTGAATAAAAATGTCCAGCTCGTTTTCACGGCCAGGCGTCAGATTTTCCGATAAAGCGTCAAAGTGCTAATAGATAGCAAAACTGATACCTAATTATTAATTAGATATTATTAAAAAGCGTCTGTGAAATCTAAATATTGCGTCACTATCAATTTTAACATAAAACTACCGTGAGACTCAATCATAGTGAAATAAACGGATCACTCACGTATGTCAGTCGAGTATAGCTCGACATGTTTCGGACTAATCCGTAGTCCTTCCTCTGGGAGCACACGCCACGCCGGTTTCGAGACGTAAACTGCGCGAGCTCTGCTCGCGCGGCTGCAGCTGACGGCGGCTCACGGTGGCGTGTGCTCCCAGAGGAAGGACTACGGATTAGTCCGAAACATGTCGAGCTATACTCGACTGACATACGTGAGTGATCCGTTTATTTCACTACTATCAATTTTCCTGTTTATTGTACCTTTAAATAAGATAAACAATTACTTTATGATCTGTGTACACTCAGATAAGTTGAACGAACAGTCTAAATTTTAACACTCAACCGAATATGTTGTGATAGCCCGGTGCCCGTCACACAGTAAATAATAATACTACGCAATATATAAAGATAATACAATAATTACGTATTAAGCATAGAATACATTCATACATAAACCATACAAGCAGGAAAACTCGAAGCCATAAGCGTTAAGTATTTATCATTCCTCGCAGGAAAATGCGCCGTAAGTGTTTCGCGGTAGAGTGTATAGTTAGAAATAGTGCGCTAAGTTCGGTCAACAAATAGCGATTCTTGTGAACGGGGCGCAATAACAATTTGCGCACCGCCGCTGATGCCCGCGCAAACAGCTGGGATCAGCCCCAAGTGACGTTTCCGGCTGCCGGGTGTCAACAGAATGAGAATACTAAGAAAAAATACTGGCAAATTGATACCATTGTCATATCATTGAAATTAAATGAAAAAGTGTTAATATAAACATCAGGCCCCTATTTCACCAACTTTACAATTGTCAGTTTTCAATGACAATTCGGTGTCAACTGCTGACTTGAAGTCAAAGTAGTCCAACAAATGTAGTACGGATTGTCATTTAAAACTGAGAATTGTAAAGATGGTGAAATAGGGACCAGGATCGCATATGCCCTTTGGAACATTTTGAGAAAAGAAAGGTGCTACGAGCCCGCCGGCCTGCGCGCGGCTCATATCGCTGGCACTAATTAGTGCCACAAAAGTGGCAACACATATGGTATACCGAAGGGCCTGTGCATACGCTATAATTATATGTAGGTAAGGTATGTGTCATATGTATAGATCGAGGAATATGCACCCAAATATAACGATTAGCACCTCGTATTCGTTCGTACGTATTATGTAGAGTTGCATACATTACTTTATCTACACACCATAGGTAAAAGGTATAAGTAAGTACTCTGAGATGGGTTCAGAAGCCTAAGGCATAACAAACATGTCACGAATTTAACTGTTTGTTTTTTCTAATCATCGACAAACACCGAGCTGGCATATTTTTATTGAGGCCTATTCATAAATTGTATTGTTTTTTGAAGATGAAAACTGACTGTCGTAATGCTGATTATTAGTGTTGCCTACGGTTTCTAAACGCATTATAGAGAACTTATAATATTGTAGATAAAATAAATAATGCAGCATGGCAGATGTCTCGAACATAAGCCACGTGCGACGTCGCGTGACGCCTACAACAGCGTACGTGCGGCCGTACACACACACATACGGTGCGAATTAAAGCCAGCCATGTTCTGGCAACATTCGCCAAACCCCGTGTACTTGAGAAATATGCATTCATTTTGCGGTCATTTATATGTGAAATGCCTTTGGAGATCGCCATTTATTGTATTGGAAATGAAAAATAACTAATTTGTTGATTTTTCAATCATAAGATGGTCATTAACAGAGACGGAAAGTCGAACGATTACTTCACTGAAGCATCCACGTAAATGTGCTTTTGGCACCAAATATTTTGACACCGGAATTGTTAAATACATCTTCGTTGGTTAGTAATAATAATGTAATAACAAATAACATAACCATTTTTTTTTCAAACCATTTTTTTTTGCCGACTGTCCTTTTTGTTGTCTGTACTTGTATTGTCATCCAACTTACAAGTCTATACCAAATTTCAAGTCGATGCCATTGACCGTTGAAGAGTGCCCTTCTGTGGAGACGATCCTGGCCGCACCACCAGGATTTCACTACCAGATTACTGTATTGTCACCAGATTTACGCAAGCATGCAAAATTTCACCTTAATCGGTTGAGGACAACTCCTTTAAAATTCAGTTGCTAGATTTGACTGTCAATTTACATACATACATTACATACTACGAACAGTGCAAGTTTAATGAAGCTTGTGAAAATGTCACTAGAGTAGAGGGTCGGGCTCGGGCGAAGGGAAGTAGTAACAGGCAGCGATACAGACCACGGTCTTTACCTCCTTGGTGGCCATGTTGTACATGAGCGCCGTGCCCACGTCGCGCAGCGCCGCCTCGTCGGCCAGCGTCGCGTGCACCGCCACCTGGTGCGCCAGCATTCATAACACCACGGGACAACACCAACATAATTACATGGATAAACAAGCTAGTGGCTCAGTGAGCTGTAAACCTCGCTATCTAATTTTTGAACATTTTTAGTTTTAATAAAAAAAAAATCGACATACGAAATAATTTTTGTCCAAGCTGAAACGGAGACGCTTAGCACACTTCGTTCGCTCGGTAAATAATATAGTTTCAGACTTGGCCATACTGATCCATTTGGCTTGATCATCCGGTATTAAAGAGACCATACGCTATGCGTTCTATTTGAATACTGACTACAAATTCTTTGTTGACCCGCTCGGTCGTGTTGTTTTTTGGAGCATAAAGTGGTGGTGGCGTCTAGTGGTTGCTACAACTACACGGCGAAGCTATTTGAATCCTGAATACTAATTCTTTGTTGACCCGCTCGGTCGTGTTGTTTTTTGGAGCATAAAGTGGTGGTGGCTTCTAGTGGTTGCTACAACTACACGGCGAAGCTATTTGAATCCTGAATACTAATTCTTTGTTGACCCGCTCGGTCGTGTTGTTTTTTGGAGCATAAAGTGGTGGTGGCGTCTAGTGGTTGCTACAACTACACGGCGAAGCTATTTGAATCCTGAATACTAATTCTTTGTTGACCCGCTCGATCGTGTTGTTTTTTGGAGCATAAAGTGGTGGTGGCTTCTAGTGGTTGCTACAACTACACGGCGAAGCTATTTGAATCCTGAATACTAATTCTTTGTTTACCCGCTCGGTCGTGTTGTTTTTTGGAGCATAAAGTGGTGGTGGCTTCTAGTGGTTGCTACAACTACACGGCGAAGCTATTTGAATCCTGAATACTAATTCTTTGTTGACCCGCTCGGTCGTGTTGTTTTTTGGAGCATAAAGTGGTGGTGGCGTCTAGTGGTTGCTACAGTAGACGGCGAGGCTATTACTGCACTCGACTGTGCGTGAACATGCGTTTAAATACTTCTCCTGAGCAACGCGGGAGTAGTTCGATTTGAACAAAATACGGGATGTACTTGTACTACCAGCTGGCAGAGAACTGACCTTGGTGGTGACGCGGATGTTGGAGATGGGCTGTCCGTCCAGCTCCCACTCGCTGATGTACAGCAGCCACTCCGACGCCGGCACGTGCTCGAACAGGTTGCACAGCTGCAACACGAGCAGCGTCATAGTCACACGCCGGTACTATCTCAGTACTAACATTTGAGATCAGGGTATTGTTTCATAACGAGTTGTAACTAGTAATACAAGCGAAAGTCTATGGACCAAAGTAATCTCCGGAGACAAGGATTCAGTCAACACTAAAAGCCAGAGTTGAAAACCACTTTGTCATGAAAGATATTAGTAGTTTTTTATACTAGACGGGGCCAACGAGCAGGCGGATCATCTGATGCCCGTAACACGAGGGAAATTACAGGAGCCTCGCCAGCCCTTTATTAGGTAGGCTCGTTTTTTAAAGACTATTAAGTTGTATCGCTCCGGGAATGTTGCCGAAAGGAAGCTGATTCCATATCTTCGTCGTGCGAGGGGAAAAGTGGCTTAAAGCGGACAGAGTGATAGGCTGCCAACCGTCAAGATGGTGAGGATGGAAGGATAGACGGTTGCACGAAGTACGCTAGTAACTCTTAGCCGCAGGCAGCAATCCAAACTGTTTGGATCGAGCCGGCCAGAGACTGCCTGGATATCGACAAATCGAGCAGCTCTACGTTGGATGCAGTCAAGTTGATGTGTACAGCGCATATTTTTTCAAGTTTTCCGTCGAGGACTCAACGGAGTAAGAGGTTAATTAGGGGATTACTGTTGGCGGTGGTCTGGTGGGACTCACCGCCGTGGCCAGCGCGAGCTGCTCGGGCGGCGGCAGGCGGTCGACGCGCTGCGCGTAGTTCATGAGCGCGTGGCTGCGGCGGTCCTGGTGCAGCAGCAGCGACACGTCGTCGCGCAGCGCCATGGCCGCCACGCAGCGCAGCGTCGCCACGCGCGCCTCCTCGGAGCTCGAGGGGCCCAGCAGCCGCCCTGCAACACCCAGCACGCGTTGATAAAGCGACAAACGCCCTTAACAGCTTGATGCCGCCACCGAGGTCATGAAGCCTAATCAAATTTCCTAGTCAGTGACTAGACCTAATCCCACATTTCCTAGCTGCCCTCGCCAGCAGCGGGGACTGCAGCCGCGGCGGCAAGCGGCGAGCCTCGCTGAGCACTGACCGATGAACGCCAGCACCCAGCTGCCCTAGCCAGCAGCGGGGACTGCAGCCGCGGCGGCAAGCGGTGAGCCGCGCTGAGCACTGACCGATGAACGCCAGCGCCCAGCTGCCCTCGCCAGCAGCGGGGACTGCAGCCGCGGCGGCAAGCGGCGAGCCGCGCTGAGCACTAACCGATAAACGCCAGGAAGTCATCCCCGAGCGCCCAGCTGCCCTCGCCCAGCACCAGGTACTGCTGCAGCTCGTCCAGCGACTGCTGCTCCTCTGGGCTCAGCGCCAGCCGCGCCACCGCCGCCTGCAGCGCGGAGAACTCTTGCGCGCCCTGCACATAAACGAATCGTCGTGTATACAAGGTCAATATTAGGTGGAATCTACGAGGCCAATATTAAAAAATGTCTGCACAAAAGTTGTCTCTATATTTGGTGAAACGTTATATTAGCGATAAAAGTTCAATATCGAACCGATTTTCATGAAACTTATAGAACCGTCTTGATTAAACTAGCTTTCGAGTACAAAAAGCCGAGTCCAAATCCGTTCATCTGTCTGTTTGCTCACACACGTACACTCATATACACAGTTCAAACTTATAACACCCCTCTTTTTGCGTCGGCGGTTAAAAAAACAGTGCCTTATGTGGAAATATGCACAGCTAAGCCAGGGTGAGAAGCTCACGGCTTAAAGTCAGGCACCGGCTGCGGCGTGACGTCGCACGCGCATGTATTTCACACTGACTCACCGAGCAGCCGCGAGCCACGACGTACGCGCGCCAATGTAACTCATACGCCATAACACTTGTTTGTTAATACTTAACGTCTATAAATGAACGCAGAAAAGAATCACTGCGAAACGCAGTACATTTGACACAATTGGGCGTAGGTTGGAGTACCGAAATCTCGGTCACGTCATCATCCCGTGAAACGGTAATATCGTAAACATTGAACGAGTATTAACAACAAATCCTCACAGTCATTCCGGCGCGATGGAACGCATTAGGAACGAGGCTGAAAGAAAATATTTTGGTAGATCGTAAGTTAGAAAAAGACTGCTTTAGTTTCCACAACCTATGTCAACCTATACCTATTTGATTCAACGAAAAGCTAACACGGACATTATAAGTTTCCTCAAACTTCCCAGTAATCGGAGTTGCATCGGACGCGAAACAACACGTAAATACATTGTTATTTGATTTATAAAATGAAATAGGATTTATGGGCGCGTGTCATCGGCCTCCCACTCGCGTTCTGGAACGATCTAAAACTGGTGGCGCGCTTGGGGCTGGAGACAACAAGTGACGTCACCGTATGGAAAGTGCCAAAAACTGGGGTTTGGACGTATTTAGACGTGATTATTCCAACACCTTGTTAGAAGCGGCCAGGTGCAGTGATGTTACAGAGTAAAGATATCGACGATACTCTGACTCAACCTCGTATATAAACTTTGACGAAATTGGAATAACCACTCTAGACCGCGAACCTAAGGTGGTTATTCCAATTTCGTCAAAGTTTATTATATACGAGGTTGAGTCAGAGTACGTTAAGTTCCCAGTAAATTGCGTTTGAAAAAAGAACCGTCGTCTCGTCACTTTCGGAGAGTTGTTTGAAATGAACTGTCAGAAAGAGAGTCAATGGCTATCACGATAAAATTTCGCTAGAATCGCTAGTATCGAGTGAGGTCTATCTGTCATTCTCCACCAAAGAGAGACAAGCTACTGGCCTATGATTGGCAGATTTTCGATTTGCGATATAACTCTAATTGGTTTTTTTATGAACCTTCAACTCGAGCGCAGTAATAACAGAATCTACTTCCTGTTTGTAATATCACGGCCAAGTGCAATAATAAATCTGTTTTATCAGGTAGAATAAAATTTTCTATCCCTTGGGAATTTCTTTCAAGTTTCTACCTCCAGTAGTTTAGGCTGTGCGTTGTCTGTCAGTCAGTCAGTCAGTCAGTCATGGCCAAGTGCAATAATAAATCTGTTTTATCAGGTAGAATAAAAAAGGCAATTTTCTATCCCTTGGGAATTTCTTTCAAGTTTCTACCTCCAGTAGTTCAGGCTGTGCGTTGTCTATCAGTCAATCTATCATTTACTTAATTTCATATTATAACCTTACACGGGTTAGGTAGCTCAGCTATTGAATATTGGAGAGTTAGTCTATACGAAAGTTACGAACGTTTACACCGGCGAGGAAGTTCGAATTCTTGAAAGCGGCAGTTTCCAAGGTCCGGATTACATAAGCGACTAGCTTGTGCCTCGCGGCTTTGCCCCCCGCGAAATACTACAAAATGGGCTAGTCCCCTAGCCTATGTCTGCCAAATTTCAAGTCTCTAGGTCCAGTGGTTTAGGCTGTGCGTTGTCAGTTAGTCAGTCAGTCAGTCACGGTACTGTTTTATAGGTAGGTATAGAATATTGTTCGGTATGGCTGTAAATAGCTGGTCACCTGGCTCCTATTTCACCAACGTTACAAGTGTCAGTTTTCAATGACATTCAATATCAGTTGCTGACTTGAAGAGCTTTTGTTTTAGCGCGATTCATATTGGCAAAGAAATGTAGTTCGAATTGTCATTGTAAACTGACAATCGTAAAGTTGGTGAAATGGGGGCCTGATGGTAAGCGATCACCGCCACCCATGGGAACCAGCAACCTCAAGAGTCACTAGTCCGTTGCAGTAGAGTCACTAGGCAGGAGAAAAAGGGATAGAGGAAAGGGGGGGGGGATCGGGCCTCCGGCACTCTCACTGACCGAACGAAACGCAACAGGGGTGCTGTTGCTTCACGCCGATTTTTAGCTTGGGCAAACATTTGTTTGGCTGTTTTCCTCTATAGGTCTGATTACTCAACCGATTTACGTGAATTGTGGGAGCAGAGACTATATCGTGTAACGGTTTTGGCGCTCGTCATCGAACTGAAATGTCAGTTTTTGCAGAACTGTGACAGCTAGCTGTTTCCGATACCAATTGTCAGCCCATACAAAATGAACATGATGCTGATTGCGAGCGAGTTAGCCTATTATTCATAAACCTATATTAACTAAAATGTCGTTAAAGTTGGTTTGTTCTTTTTTGTCACATTGACATTTCCGTTAGTAAGAAGAAGATAAAACCTATTTTATTAACCGACTTCAAAAAAAGGAGGAGGTTCTACGTTCCACTGTATGTATTTTTTTTTTATGTATGTTCATCGATTACTCCGTCAATTGTAGACCGATTTTCAAATTTTTATTTTTATTTGAAAGGGTATACTTTTGAGGTGGTCCCATTGTCACCAAGTCATGATCTGATGATGGGATCCCAGGCAAATCGAGGGCAACCCTCAAATTTTACAGGCACGTACGTAGGCAGGTATGTGTTTCGTACATTTTCTAAGGTTATTCAGGTATTTGCGTCTGGTAGTCATCATCTCATGATGATGAGCTGATGACGCAAGGTACAACTCCTTAGCGGTTAGGAGTTGGAGGATAATTCTGAAAATGTTAAATCATTAGTCGAAAGGGTATACTCCTGAGGTGGTCCCACTGTCACCAAGTCATGATCTGATGATGGGATCTCAGGGAAATCGAGGGCAACCCTCAAATTTTACAGGCACGTACTATGTGTTTCGTACATTTTCTAAGGTTATTCAGGTATTTGCGTCTGGTAGTCATCATCTCATGATGATGAGCTGATGACGCAAGGTACAACTCCTTAGCGGTTAGGAGTGGGAGGATAATTCTGAAAATGTTAAATCATTAGTCGAAAGGGTATACTCCTGAGGTGGTCCCACTGTCACCAAGTCATGATCTGATGATGGGATCTCAGGGAAATCGAGGGCAACCCTCAAATTTTATAGGCACGTATCATGTGTTTCATATATTTTCTAAGGCTATTCAAGTATTTGCGTCCGGTAGTCATCATCTTATGTTGATGAGATTCTGAAAATGTTAAATCAACGTAAAATTGTGAAATAAAAATCTTTTAACAAAAAAGTAAAACCGCCTTCAAAAAAAAACCTTAGAAAAAAAACGTAAAATAATAATGATAAATAAATAAAATTAAATAAAATGCGTTTATTTCGGACAACAGAAACTAAAGCCTTAAGTTTTATGGCCTAGCACTAAGCAGCAGAAATATGAAGTCGGTGCGGTGCGAGCGGAATATTCTTTGAATGAAGCACCGACTTCATATTTCTGCTGCTTAGTGCTAGGCCATAAAACTTTAGGCTTTAGTTTCTGTTGTCCGAAATAAACGCATTTTATTTTATTTTATTTATTTATCATTATTACTTTACGTTTTTTTTCTAAGGTTTTTTTAACTAATGGAGGCTTGAGTGACGTTTATGAATAATGGCATTAGACCACGTACCTGTACTACGTTTATAAGTATAGAATAATTATATTCTATTCTAGACAATAAGCATGCAGGTTCGATAATTATGTAGAACTTTTTTGGTGTTTCGTTTTCTGGATATTAAAAAAAGTGAACTGCTTGGAGACATCAGGTTGCACTCACATCTATGTCGGTGAAGGTGATGGGGGGGTCCCTCGGGCGACGCGGCTCGTCATCGTCGTCGCTGGGCCCGGCGCGCGCGCGGGCGGGCGCGGGCGCGGGCGCTGCTTCCGACGGGGCGGGGACTGCTTCGGCCATGTCTGCAACACACAGAAAAACTAATCCAATTCGCTCCCACCGCTTTTATTTCCAGACAGATACGATCTGGCCCATCGATATTTAAAACATGAAAGACAGGCCACGCACCTGTTCAGCGCTGACAAAATGAGATCCTCACTCATTAGCTGTCAAACTGAGTAATGTCAAACATCAAGGGATACTGAGTCGTTTAGTGCGATGAATCGTAACAGTACTATATTCCAGCCAGCAATTGACACCGAACTGTCATTTGTAACGTAACTGATATTTGTAACGTTGATGAAATAGGGGCCTGGGTCTCTGGGTCAAGGCTAGAGTGGTTAGGATGTCACTGGGAGTTACACCTTTGACCTGATCGGTACTTTCCGTCAGGCATAGAGGGCATTAAGCTCGTATGTAAAGTTTAGTTGAAAAACGAACGCAGCTGCGAACTTCTAAGTTTACTTTATTTAAATCCTCACAATCAATTTAATGTACAAGTTCAAGAAGCGATACCACAATTTTCACGAACGTGACTCCTATCTCATCTCTCATTCTTCAGACGGACAGAAAAATTTAGTTTCAAAAAGCACAAACTTGAAGTTACAACAATGGGAAAATCCGTCAATCTCTGTAACCCCGATCTCGCAACTCCCGGAGGCCAGCTCGCTCTGCCGCGGGAAGCGCACTGGTCGCTCCCAACTTAACAGGGAAAACCTAGGACTGAAGCAAGTTTTCAAAGAATATTTTTCTAAAAAGGAAGTAATTTCTTCTAGTATAAGGTATTTTTATCACGTGACTTATTTTTTTTTTTATTAGGGTTAAGTATTAGATGACCGGGAATTCTTCCGAATGGTTCAGGTTAAACCGACGGCCAGGTGTGAACGACTGTTGGTAAACAAACAGCTTCAGCAGCGCGCCCGGAGCGGTGACGCACGCGCTGACCGGCGCCCTCCGCTGCCCCGGCGCAGACGTCGGGGTTTATAGGTTACATCAAGTACGCGGGCGGCGCGAGTTCACACGCTATTGATAGATCGCACAATCCCGATCGCGTTACCGATGCACCAAAACTTTTAAAGCAGTTTCACAGCGTCAACCCAGTTAGGAGTGAACATGGGGTGATGGAAAACGGAAATAGCACTGGTCACTAGCACTGCGCGGAGTACCTGGTGTGTTCTGGAGCGGTGCGGCGCGGGCGAGCGGCGCGGCGGGAATGGCGCGCGCTGGAGCCCCGCCAGCCGGTATTAATACACCGCCCCACGCGGCCGCCGCGCGCGCCGGACACTAACCCGAGGATACCCGGTTCAACCGACCAATATTGTCTCCGAAGGGATGATGAGGGTATGAAGGCATGTCCTGATGGCTACCTACAGTTTTCCCTCACGGTCCGATTGCGGAGCGTTAACCTGCGCAATAATAGCCGCGCCCCACCGCCCGACGCGAGCATTCCAATCGCTCCCGAAGCCCTAAGTGTTCGAGGTGTGGAGGCGTATTTTTATGAGAGCGGAGGTGATGCGCCGGATACGAGCAAATTGTTCAGGAACGTTTCGAAATGGGCTCGGCTCTTAAAACACATAAATGTAAGCTAAAATACGCAGTTCCCAGAAGCGCACAGGAAAATAAACAACGTTTTAAGTTTTTGATTGGCCCTTCCATTCCTTTTTGCTGAACCAAAAGAAGGTGTCAGAAAAAATCTTTAAAAAGCCAAGAATTCTATCTGAAAAATTATTAGTTTCTATTAGGTTAGCTTACCTATTCAAAGAGGAGTCCGACTTATCGTATCGATGGCAGCGTTGGCAACTGCAAAGCTAAGCGCGGGCCTCGTACTAGATAACCGCAGATGGGGACCGCTGGTTGCGCTAGTTCAGTGACCTTTATCTAGGAATGGATTTATGCCGGTGCAGCGACACAGGATCGCAGAGTTTGCTTGATGATGGGAGATCCTCAGACATCCCACAGATGACTGCTGCGGCGGCTGAACCTCCCCCTCCCCGGGTGCTAAGCCCCCGCGACTCACCCGCGGCGTCGCCGAGTCCGTGCTTGCGGCGCTTCTTGTCCCGGCGGCGCTGCTTGCGCGCCAGCTTGTCGGCGAGCGTGCTGCGCCGCGCCTCCAGCGCCGCCGACGTGGCCCTGCACACACGCGCGCTCACGTCACACACGGCTGGAGACCCGGGTGCAGCAGAGCCTGACTATGTTCACGCGGGCTCATAAAGCATTCCCAAGGCTCTAAAAGCATGTGTCCATAGAAGGGGACATAAAATATCTGAACAGATTTCACAACCAATATTATGTAAGCAAGTGAAAGTTCAAAAATATTTATTGATAGAGGGAGTCAAACGAGCAAGCGGGTCACCTTATGGTTAGCGATCACCGCCACCCATGAGAACCAGCAACCCCGAGAGTCACTAGTTCGTTGCCGACCTTTAAGGGGTAAGGGATAGAGGGAGGGGAGGGGGGGATCGGTCCTCTGGCACTCTCGCTGACCGAACGAAACGCAACAGAGGTGGCTGTTGGTGTATTTGTTTAGATATTTTGTGGCAGCTATTTGCTTACAAATATTTGCAAAAATACTTTCACTTGTTTAACCTTTAACCTTAGTAAGTAGAGATATTTTTGAATTTCCATTTGCTTAGGTCACGGTACATTATTATTGAAGGCTTCTCGCCATCTCCGTGAATATGATAGAAAAAAAAAATAGGAAAATAGTACTGAATATATTTTTGGTTGTCAGTTCAGATTATGTACCCTCATATTTATGAACTTACAGATATGTTTGAAGCTTTGGAATATACTTATGAACTCGACTGTTCATCGGAGAACGTCCGGTGTCTGCTCCCGCAATCATAATCGATGTAGACAAAGCAAATTGCATTACTACACAAAGCGCACTAAAGAACATTTGCGAAGTGTGAAATTCGAAGTTCGTATGCGACCGTCCCGCTCACGCCAAGAGAGGTTAACACGAAAGCGAGAAGGACGGATGGATACGAACTTCGAATTTCGGACTTCGGATTCGGAGTAGGGGATCTGTTACAAAAATTAACAAGCTAAAACAACATTAAGTTGTCAACACTATTTACTTTTACATGGAGCAATGATTTGGTATAAGGAGCGGTGCAATATACTTCTACGTCTAGACACAAAAATGTTGATACAAACTATGAAATTGGAAAGGAAGATCGCCGATACGAAGGAAGCCCCGTAAAATAAATTACACCAGTCATCTATAATCACATATTTAACGACAAGAAACTGAAAAACAAAGTTTTAAATCAAGCGATGTAGAAATACCGCTAAGTATGAAATCATCGGTATGAATTTAGTACATCCTAAATGTTTATCCATCACATTATGATGTTAGCGTAAGACAAGAGGACTAGCACATGTTTTTCTAACTCGGAAATATCTAGCCGTGCTATAAGGGCTCCCACATACACAGCTACGATTGACCTGTTCGATTCCCGGTTAAGGCCGGCGACGAATTTTCAGAAATCTATAAACGCAGTATTTCCTATTTTCAAAAACAAAAGAAAGTCTCCTTTCCGTGAAACTTCCTATTTCCAATATTTAATGTAATTGCCATCCATGTGGCGTTCGTCTTATCCTGCATATATCTACGGTAGTACACGGTAGTACCTACCGATAAACGACAAATCCTGTCTCGTAACATTCGCCAACGCAACTAATATGCGTGTGTATACGCGACCTTCCCGTCCGCTACGTGATCAGCAAAGGGCGGCCGATGGATACAATATGGTGACGAAAGCATAAGATGGATAACACTTTTATTAAATTTCGAGTAATATTCATGTATAAAAATATATGCACCAATTGCAGTCATATCCATATTACGTATATAGTTCGACTTTATTTTGGCGTAATTTGCATCCATCAGTCGCCCACCGGTGATCGGCATAGAACTTATAAAAATAAACTGGCTATTGATGCACACACGCAAAAGCCCTAACACAATCAAATCACGCACACAATCACTAGTGTAATTAAACACTGTGCATGAGATTTCGCATTTACAAATGCTGTAAAACGCCATTTTCAAACAGGTGTATCACGCCGGCTTTTCGAGCAATACTAAGTCACGATTTGTGCACTTGTGGCGTATTGATCACTGGCGTACAATACGCGTCACAAGTGCGGATGCGACTTCTGTCCTCTTTTATTAGTTCTGTGGTGATCAGTGATGATTATACATTCAGAATTCAAATACATGTGGCCTACACTCCAAATGTATTCCAAATTACTATTCGCCACGTGAGACTGGTGATCAGAAGTGAACTACGAAGCGAGCTACGTGAGCACAGCGTGACACACAGACAGACGACAGAAGTAAGGGGCAGATAGAGCATCTCATAATGATCACGTAGGCAAATTTGACCTAATTAGTTATACTTTAAATACTCACCAAAACAAGAACACACAGAAAACCAGAAAAATATGACTAACCCCGGGAATCGAACCCGGATGCTCGACATTCTGTGTCACTCACGAGCCGAACCCTTACACCAAATTTAGTACTAACGGAATGGATTTTAACGGAAAAACCGTAAAAAAAACGAGACAGAATACAAAAAGATACTCTATTGAGATCACCTTTTTTTTGCTATATTGACACTTTCATAAAAGTGAATATCTTAAAAACCTTGAAATGTTCCACAAGTTTTTTTTTCGAAATCTGATAGCGTAAAAGAACTGCTCTATTTGCCCTCATAATGCTATCGTCGGTTTCAGTATGCCTTGATCTTAACTAAAATATGTACGATACGATAAGAGTGTCAAAATATCCTTACGTTTTTCACCAGTATTAGGTAGCAGTTGTAAGGGAGTCCAATAAATCATTTTATATAAAAAATGGTCGCTTTATTCATTCGAAGAAATAGAAACAACAACATTTGTTGAAAAGTTTGGGAGTTAATTTTTCTCATACACATTGCATTCCTTTTGATATAATATAGATAGAAAGTTTACTTCTGCCGCAGTGTTTCTGTATTTCAGTTCAAAAATGCGAATTATTCGCCATTTTTGCTGTCTTCTTGGGGTAGTTGTTAACACGGCTGTTAATAAAGTATAGATTTTAATCGAGCCTGGTTGCATTTTTTTTATTTTCTAATGATACAGTGAGTTTTCTTTGTGTAATTCATGTTGTAAGAGCTAATGTAACTTGTTTTTAGAAAAAATGATTTTGTCCCAAGTTTCTTGCGGCGCATTTTTCTTGGCAATCATGGTCTTTCCGAAAGCGCTGGTAGACTCAAAAAAAATGACGTGTAAAAAAGTATTCAACTGCCTGTTTGCTGAATAAAATTTTGAGGTTTTTTTTAATTCGTCCTTCAGGGCTCTTACACATTCTCTTACACCGTCGACTCGTTACAGCTGGCTTATAACCGTCATTCCAATACCGCGGGTACAGTCAAAATGGCTACTGCGACGACCGGCCGACAGTAGACCAGTCTCCTCAGAGCGGGTTTAGGCTAACTACCACATGGGTCGCTCGTCATTTGTCTCTGCGCTCGCGGCGGCGGGCGACGCCGCGCAGGAGCACGCCGGCCAGCACTCCCGCCGCGCGCATGCGCGCCGCGCGCCACGCCTCGCCCACGCGGCTACAACACCACAGGCCATGCTGCGGGACTACTACGAAAATCGAAGTTCGTATCGTGACGTCCCGCTCACTCTCGTATTAAATAGTATTAGCCTGAGCGGGACGGCACGATACGAAGTTCGAATTTTACACTTCGTAGTAGGGGGGCTGAGCGTGAACGACAGTCAATAGGTCCAGCACAACTCACAGTGCGACATTATTATGATACTCGGGACTTAATCGCGTAAACAACATATATTTAAATTATAATATAAGTCCCGAGTATCATAATAATGTGTGAAAATCGCGAAAGTTTAAATCAATTCACAGTGCGACTTCTATCTCGCGCCAGAACAACTGCCCGGTCTTTTCTGTCACTCAGAATGCAACGGGACGGGTAACATAATCTCGCGCGACAAACAAAGTCGTGCTAGCCCTGAGGGTCCAGCACGACTTTTCGAAACCTGCGTCACGTAAAATCTAATAGTAAACGTTGTCGAGTTTGTATGACGTTTGGAACAGCGCCCGCCCGTGAGCGTATTTGGAACTAAAATTTAGTATGAGGTTCCTCGATCTCGATACGATAACCGTGACGTTACGCAGCATTCGTAAAGTCGTGCTCGACCCTCTGTTGAGCGTGTCGCCATGTCGCGCGGACCGTCAGTCCGGCCACTATTTCACTTTACAATTGTCAGTTTTATATGACAATTCGAGCTACATTTCTTTGTCAATACGAAGCGCGCTAAACAAAAGCTCTTCAATTTAGCAATTGACATCGAATCGTCATTGAAAACATTTGTAAAGTTAGTGAAATAGGGGTGAAATAAAGCTACAAGTTACAATTTACAAGCGGAAGTCTCTTTCTAACAAAAGGTTATAGAATGAGACTTCCGCTTGTATAAAATTGTAACTTGTAGCTTTATAAAACACGGCCCCAGGTGGCAGGCCCTTGCCGTGCGAGGTCCGACCTGCAGGCTTACCTTGTTGTTCATAAACCTATTTTAACTAAAATGCCGTTAAAGTTCGTTTGTCCTTTCTTGTCACATTGACATTTCCGTTAGTAAGAAGAAGACAAAACCTCGTCATCGTGTTCATTTTGGCAGTTTGACTGACTTTTGGTATGATGCAGGCTGCATGTACCGGTCTCCATCACGCCCGGGAAAGCCGAGAACATACATTTTTAATACTATCAAGGAAGGCAAACGAGCAAGTGGGTCACCTGATGGTAAGTGATCACCACTGCCCATACGCACCGGGAACCCCGGGGGGTTTTCAGATGCGTTGGCTAACCTAGTTTGCTAAGATGAAATGCCTCTTGTGTCGGCTGTCTTACTCTCCACACTGGAACACAACAGTGCAAGCAATGTTGGTTAGCAGCGGGATTAGCGAGTAAGATGGTGGTAGCGATCCGGACGGACCTCGCACAAGGTCCTACCACCCCTAACTTATATCTACACTAATATTATAAAGAGGAAAGATTTGTACCTATTTTTGTATGTTTGTATGTTTGTAATGAATAGGCTCAAAAAGTACTGGGCCGATTTAAAAAATTCTTTCACCAATAGAATGCTACATTCTTCCAATTTGACATAGGCTACATTTCATTTTGAAAAAAATTAGGGATCCTTGGTAAAATTTGAACAATGTAACCGAAGGTGTAGAAAAATGAGTCTTAAAATGTTTTTCGTCGAATGCGCCGCCGAAACTATTAGCGATAGAACAAAATAATGTACAACAATATTGAATAACATCATAATGTCTACAAAAAACTCCGCGGTAGCATATGTCCAACTATTGTAGTTATGTCACTACAACAACTTTTTTCATTTTATAATTGTCTACCCCGTGCGAAGCCGGGACGGGCTGCTAGTAACATATATAGTTCAGTTTTAGTGGCCAAGTTTCGACTTTATATTTGACTCCATTCGGCCTTTGGAGTTATTACCTTATTGTATGGGACAAAACTTTAGTGGCCAATAAACGTTGGTTATTATTATAATTGTAATGAAGTGTCAGTACCGGGCGGGCGCGGCGCGGCGCAGCAGGGCGCGCAGCAGGGCGCCGGCCGCCCGCCCCGCCGCCCACAGGCTGCACCACAAACACGCCGCTTACACTACCACCGCTGCAACTCGCCCATTAATCATGTGAGGCGTTAAGGGGGGGAGTGGGGGTCGAGTCGAATCTCACTCGATCTCACGAGGGGGAGAGGTAGCGTCTCGGCAAACATCACGTTTTTTGTTCACGAGAAACAGTTTGCAAAATTGTACGAAAACTTCGTTAAAATATGTCAAACATGTTTCTCTACTAGAGTACTAACAGTATATTTTCTTCGCAGATTAATTAACGTACTTACGAGTATTTACATTTTCTCAACCTCGTATCTTAGCGATATATTTAGTTCCAAAGACAACTCTATGTTGATCAGAACAATGTTGTTTTTGGAACTAAACATATCGGTAAGATACGAGGTTGAGAAAGTATGGCGACGATATTGGAGATATTAGAGGGGAAGGGAGGGCGTCGAGTCAAATCTCACGAAATCTCACCAAGTGAGGGAGGAGAGGGTGTCGAAAAATAGCTAAAATCGCCTCACATAATTAATGGACGTCCCCCAAGAGCTCTCGATTGCAGCATCATACATATGACTATACGTACAGGGTGCGAATTAATAGGGGTTGAGTAAGTCTATGTGAACACCCCTGAAAAGTTTTTATTTCGAAAAAAAAAAACTGGAACTGCCTCTGCAGGTTGAGAATATGTACCAGTATGGGAGTTTTTTTTTTCAAACAAAAAGCTTCATCAGATGGATGCTCACTTAGACTTCTTAACGCCTGGCAGAATTCGTGACGGCTCATTAAAACGCACTCTGAGTAGACGAGACAGTTCGAGTGCCCGGGACGGCTGCCGATACTGTGGGAGCCCAGAGCGATTACCGACGAAGCTTAATAATAGAAATCAATAAAAATTATAAGACAAAAAATGCTCCTGGCGCAACAAGCGCATCGCTTCCTCAATTTTATCACTCAGAGCATCCTTTATTGATTCCCCCAGTTGAAAAGGGACGCACTGAGCGAAAAGCGATACAACAACGCGTATTTAACCTCGACGATCTGGCGAGATATTAATAGACAGGATTTGCGTTTCGGCGCCTACGAACAACGTTGGTTAGAAACCAAGTGCGCCGGTACTGCTAACGCAATACCGCCAGGCGTTTTGCTTGTTACTTCGAACTACAGTGCTAAACCAGTATTATAGATATGGTAGAAAAACCTTTCTCACGGGCCAGGCATTAATCAATCTTATGGCAATGTCGTAAACGTTTTTCTCACTTTAACTATACTACAACTGACTGCCTGACAGATAACGCAAAGCCTAAACCACTGGAGGTAGCGACTTGAAATTAGGCGATATACCTTGAGTACCATAGACGTGTACTATGAAGGGATTTTTCGAAATTCCCACGGGAAAGGACACTAGCCTATTTTTTAATCATCCAGCGAAGTAAAGGGAATACGTTCTAGTTAAGTATTCTACAAGCAGTATTATTCGTCGCGCGTAAGAAGAGCAGCTCTAAAGTGCGAGCAAGTTCGCGTACTTGACCCATAATCGCTCTCGCTTTATTCGTTACAATCCATATACTCAGAGGGTCGAGCACGACTTGTCGAATCCTGCGTAACGTTACGGTTATCGTATCGAGATCGAGAAACCTCATACAAAATTTTAGTTCCAAATACGCTCACGGGCGGGCGCTGTTCCAAACGTCATACAAACTCGACAACGTTTACTATTCGACTTTACGTGACGAAGGATTCGAAAAGTGTGAAAATGATCGTCGAGCCATTACGCGTACTTGCTCGCACGTCAATCAGAGCCTCTAATTGAATCAACGAAAAAAAAACTGCTCGGTCGCGTTCGGTTTCACGTCTGAATAACTATGGGAAAATTTGCAGCGCCTAGTGGCACGTGTCAACAACAAGGAATTCTAATACTATTTTTTTGACACTTTAACGCGAACGCAATCGAGACGTATTTTTTTGTCCTTGATCACACTAGGCGCTCTGGCACAGCGTATTTGCCGTGACCGTGACCAGCAACGGGCGAGTTTTACCGGTGAGCTAATTAAACCGCGGTAAAATTCGCCTGTCGACACACCCTTTAGGATCCGGAGTATCTCGTCGACAAACGTTTAATAACTGTTTAATTTCATCGAAAGCTATTTTCTGCTAAAATCAGGATAATTTTAATACGTCATAGAAAAGTGAATGGTTGAATTGTCTTTGTAAAATTAATTTTAAATTTAAGATTTTTTAATATATTATGTTCTATCGCATTAGGTTAAGGCAAATCTGTAATGGTAGAATAGTTATGGATATAAATAAGTCAATTTTATTGTTCGTTGCACAGGTTAGGTTAGCTTTTAAATCTAAAGTTTAAGAAAATGATCAGAAAATAGCTTCCGTTGAAATGAGAATGCGATGAAATTCAAATTAAAATGTTTTTATTTGCTTTAAACATAAATGCGTCAATCAACTTTTCGTTGCCACTCGTTGCCATAAAGATGTCCCCTGGGTCACGCGTCTACAACAAGATTTACGAGTTTCGACAGTTATATACCAATTCTTTCATGCTTCATCTCCTAAACATGCAAATTCTGACTTTCAGGGTGCGGGTCTTAGAAAATAATATTTTTGCCGTGTTACCCAGGGGACATCTCCATGGCAACGAGTGGCAACGAAAAGTTGATTGACCCAAATACAGTATGTACAGAAAATGAAACAGCTATGAAACTTGTGTCGGTGATTTGATGATAGACCTAGAAGCAAAAAAGCTAGTGCAGTAGAGGTACATACCGGGCCTCCTCAATCTGTGTGTTGAGCGTGAGATAATCGGGGCTGTCCTGGCGGGCGAGGCGCGTGCCGCCCGCCGCCGCGATCGGCTGCACACACACACGCACACGTTACTACCTGGCACTCTTAACAATTGGCAGTTTACAAATTTGAATTTGAATTTAACAATTGTCAGTTTTATATGACAATTCGAACTACATTTCTTTGACAATATGACGCGCGCTAAAACAAAAGCTCTTCAAGTCAGCAGTTGACACCGAATTGTCATTGGAAACTTACATTTGTAAAGTTGGTGAAATAGGGGCCAGGTCACGTTATAAATGTCAGCTTATAATGACAAAGTCGTGTAAATTGCTGACTTGAAGCGTTTCTGATATGCGCTTCATATTGGCAATGTACAGTCGAGTTCTCCAATATCTATACAGTCAACAGTTCAAAAATATCTATACACAGACCTTGTTGCCAGTTACATAAGGTCCGTGTTTAGATATTTATGATCCGTTGGCTGTACATATATTGGAGAACTTGACTAATGTATACTGACCCTTGTAACGTTATGATGAAATAAGGGCTAATAAGAATAAGTAACTCTGTGAATTCCGTTTTTTTTAATAAAATATTCTGAGGTCCAAGCACGAGCATTCGAATGCTACGTAACGCAATCAAGTGGGGCGTTATCGAGAAAATTTGTACGACAGGATTAAAATATTCGTACTCGGGCCTCTGTATGTGTTTGAGTGTAAGTAAGGGTCTCATTTTAATATTAATTTCTACTCAATACCTCACTTTCGTCTTAGCGTGCTGTGAAAAGTTGGAAACCTCTGATAATGTATTAAGTAATATTAGGTGTTACACACGGTTCTAGTTCTAGTCTAATATATTCATAATGTAATCCTGCGCTGTTCGGGCGTGGTTGTCTACTAGATGTTACTGCCAAACTTCGATTGTGCCTAAGTACAGTACTCTAGTAATAAGTAGGGTGTGTTATAAGGTGTGGGACTCACAAGCGCGAGCGCACTGCGCGCCGGCGCCGCTAGCCGCTACGGCGCGGGCGGCGGCGCGGGGCCGTTGTCCGCCGGCGGCGCCGCGCGCGGGCTCTGCCGACCACGCCCGAACAGCTTTAGTACATGCTTCAGGCTCAGTTCACGTCATTTACTCGTAGGTTCACTTCGTCCACATTCCCATTTTGTCAACTTCCTAGCTCGTCAACGATAACATTTCGTTCACATTCAATTCCCAAAACATCCACGTCCTATCTTGACAACATTCCTTGATCGTCCCTCCTATCTCGTCCACATTCCCAATTCGACCAAACTTCAAACTTAAAAACTAAATATGATATCGATTAATAACGTATTGTTTTCATAATTGACGAAGTTCTGAGTTGAAAAACTAGAGCCGAATTAAGGACCTACTCCTTTTTTGAAGTCGGTTGAAAAAAAGATAAAAAATGCACGAGTTTGGAACGTGGACGAGTTGGGAATGTGGACGAATGGGGAATGTGGACGGCTTGAGAATGTGCACGAATTGAAAATGTGGACGACTTGGTAATCTAGAAGAGTTGGGAATATAGAGTGGTAGGAATGTGGATGATTTGGGAAAGCGGACGAGTTGAGAATTGTTGACGAACTAGAAAGTTGACAAAATATGAATGTGGCCGAAGTGATTCTAAACGGTTCAATGAACGCGCGTTAACGCGCGATGGCGCGCGGGTTGAAACGTTCAGTACCCTATTTCACCAACCTTACAAATATCAGTTTACTATGACAAAACAATTAATAAAAATAAGATTGGGTGATCGGCAACAGAGCCACCTAGCGGTACACAACCTCACTACGCTTTTTACTACACACGCACACGCGTAATTGGTGTGAAATAGTGTTGTAAGCTGTTTCATAATGTTCGCTAGTTTCCGTCGTCGGTATTACTGCCACCTGGCGACAGGGCTGGGCTACCTGGCCTTGCGCGGGGCTGGCGGCGCCCAGCAGCTCGGCGAGCGCGGCGCGCAGGCCCGGCGGCAGGTCTGTGTCGGGCTGCCGCACGATGTGTTTCGGCACGCGCGCGCCGCACAGGAACTGCGCCACCTCGTCCGTGAAGTGATTGCAGTTGTGCTCCAGCAGCCGGTACGCCGCGCCCCTGCGCCCCACAAACTGCTTACTAGGGTGTGACAAGTGCTCCCAAGCCCGCAATGCTACAAGGTGCCCCACGCCGTCCAGGGGTGTTGCGGCAATCATCTAGCACGACACCCGCAACTCCCCATGGTGGGCAATAGGAAACATGGTTTTAGTGCGTGTTTATTTTTCCCGATAAGGGTGCCTTTCCACCAGAGATGTGCTATGCTACGTTGCTATAGATGCGCTGATATCCACCAATCATATTCATTGTTCCACATAGCATAGCAGTGGTAGAAACGAAAGCAATGAATACGATTGGTGGATATCAAACAAATCCATAGCAACGTACACGACACATAGCACATCTCTGGTGGAAAGGCACCCTAACCCAACGTAACTCCCGTCGCCCCGATGCATCACACATTTTCGATATGTAATGAAGGTAAACTCTTAAGTGAGAATGTGTAATCTGACGCAATGTCTGCGGCTGTGCTCACGTGAAGGAGCTGGCGGCGAGGCCCTGCAGGTACTCCTGAAACACGGCGGCCGGCACCTGCGTGGCGCCCAGCCGCTGCACCTCGCGCGGCCGCCCCGCCATCGTGCCGCCCTGCAAGCGCGAACGGCGATTGGTCATTGTGACAACTTCAGGGTGTGATCCACGGGCGAGTTTTACCGAGCTGATTGGTAAAGCTCGCCAGTGGATCACACCCTTCCAACTCACTGTCGGTTGCTTCCTAGCGTCTATCGTTCAGACTACGCATCGGAACCCTTAAGCGTTTGGTGTCTTCGCTTCTGGACAGACATCTTCGTCGTGCAACCGGCTGAGACAGGCTAAAAAACTAAAAGTACCTTACGTACGTGTCGCGCTGTCGTGACTACATAATCTGGGAGTTACATACCTTTTTTACGCTACCCTGTTGATTATAACTAACGCTATAACTATATTTTTACTTCCACGTAGAAATACACACACACACACAATACGCTGCAAGAAAAATAAAGTGAGTATTTTCATATATTGTCAGCTCTACCTAGTCTGACAAGCGAGCTATAGACCGACCAACTTTACGACATTCGTTTAGTTTATGACAATGACAACCACTGTATGTTTTTAACACAACATAATTATAACGTAGGGGAATTTGATACGACTTTTAATATGACTCTCATAAGGATGTTTATATCTCAAAGCTGTCATTCCGCGAACGGAAAGTGTGATGTGATATATGATATATGTATTATGGCGGGTAGTTCTAACTCTACGACTGTCAAACGACATGACACATGACTGCCCTAATGTCCTTCCTTCTTCGAATACACTTTGTTCTGTACGGTTGTGTTTTGTTACGACATCCCAGAAAGATTGCAGCGCTATTTCCCACCGAACCGATTCGTTAATTTTACGTCTTTTTATTATTTCCATGGAGTATTAAAATAAAAACATCGTAAATAACGAGCACTCGGCTCACGTGGCGTGTTCCGCGTGTTTAAATGTCAACAAGCGCGCGCGCCGCTTCCGTCGCCATCAAAAATAAATAGACACCTTTACGTTCCAAGTGGATTCCTTCAGGGCGTCTATTACTACGCGTTCTGTCGCTCTGTTTTACGGCGGAGAGTGTGGGTGCGAGAGGGGCGGCCGCGTGGAAATTAAGGATGTTCCAATAATATAAGTACTCAGTTTTTTTTTATTCCGGTAAAACAAAGATTAAATAAACCGCCACGGCCGCTACCGGTGTCGGTACGTAGGATATTTTGTATATCGCGTCCAACGGCTCTTGAAGAGGTTCCAGGCTTGACAAAAAGCACCAAATGCGAAATTCTGATATGCGATGCGCAGTGGCGTGCATTCCATTGAAGCAAAAAAGCACTGCTTGCCTTCTAAATTACCATAATTAACATTATACTATACGTATTATATTACTTCAGATACAATAAATATAACAAATCCGCGCTTAAATCAGTTTCAATACGCACGAGCGCGACGTCTTTCTTTCTACGAAAAAGGCAGCACGCACGAATGCCTGCCGGGCACACACACTCTTATGACATCGCGCTCATCTGTCAACTACGTACAAATACGCTCACTGCACCACAACTATACTTCACTCACATATCGAGACTAAAATCAACCAGATCTCGTTTAATGCGGCACGACTTGGGAACACACACACTTACAGTATATATAGTATAATTACTTTCAATCGCGACGAGGCACAGCTCTCGATTGCTGAAAGCGTTCATTAATTTCGGCTCAAACAAATAATCGCAGTTGGTCTAGCTTGACTCAGTAGGTCTATGACGCAGAGTACCCGGGATAGAATTCCAGGTACGAGACACTTTTTGTGTTTATTTCTTTTTTTTTCTCATTTATTTTGTTTTTTATTCTTTTTTTAACCTAGGGGTATTCATTAGTTATAATACTGAACATAGATCTACTCGAAATTTTCTGCCTACCCTGACTAAAAACTCTATGCACGCCACTGGCGATGCGAAAAGTTTGATAAATCATAACTTAATCAATTTAGAAATGACGAAAAATCCCCGACATTTTATGAACTAAAAAACAATTACTTTGCTCACCCGCGACCACCCGACACCTACATTTACACACACATTTACATTTTAATTTAAAAGCTTATATCTCATAAACGGCTAAATCAATTTTGATGAAACTTAGCTAAGAACCATTTCGATTAAACTAGCTTTCGATAGAAAAAACCGCATCCAAATCGGCAAATCCGTTTGGGAGCCATGATGCCACAAACTTATACACAGATACACCCATACACAGATCAAACTTCTTTTCTCCCTCTTTTTCCGTCGGGGTTAAACAAGCTTAGTTTATAGGGTCACATCGAAACCGCAAAAACGTTTTTGCTACTACTCGTATGAGTAACATCCCTAGAGACGGCGTGTATTTCGGGAGCGGGCCGCGGGACGCGAACCAGGAACCTGCGCTGCACCGTTATCTAACAGCTCCAGATACAATTGCAGGAATCGCGGAATCTAGACCGACTAAATCGGGCTTCGAATAACAAAACTTTGAACGCGACCAGCACGGATCAAGAATCCTTTGTTGTCCACAACGAATGCTCCGACAACGACGTAATGAACCTCTTGTTTTAAAGCTTCAGGTCACAGAGCCAGATATAGTACTGTGCTTTAGGTGTTTTCGATTGGGTCAAATATTTCAGGGACGGGAGACCGGGGCGGAGGGAGGGGTGGAGGGGGGAAAGAGGAACTCGCGAGGTGCGCGATGCGCGGGGCTGCAGCTGCAATTTACTACCTTGGCACACGGCTACGGGTTTCCAGCTGTTCGGCGCACAATTTATAGTTCATTGTTTATACAGAAATAATGCATTCGCTGAATTTATTCCAATTTATATCTCTATCAGAAAATGACACCTGGATCGGCCGGATCTAAAGCCGTGTTGTGTTGTGACTAGTTGAAATTACATTCGTTTGCAATATGGCCACACGTGTTTAGGCAATAATTTTAGATTACGGCAGCGGCAATTTAAATAGCCTGTCCTATAAGTAAGCGTATAATTGTAAATCTAACAAATACGATATAATGTCAGAAGAGCGATTCTCAGCTAGCAAACAAAATAAATAAGTTAATAAACAAATGTAAAGTCAGGTGCTTTACGGTAAACATACTGTTAGATTATGAATGCAACACATTTTCAATTAAGATGATAATGTGTACAGAGTCTCAACTATAGTGTTATCTGTTTAACAGTTCTGTCTTGTCTGTGTGCTCTTTCTATGAATACAGCCGTTGTTTTATACTAAATCTTTTTATTATAATTTAACCAATAGTACCGAAATCCAACACACACTTAATAGCCAGCCCTTCACCTAAAAACACAATGAGTGCATTGCGCCGCCCTAAATATTTACGTATACGAAACGTGAAATCACAGCACCTGCGCGTGCGGCGATAAACACGACAATTTACGCGACCGACTCCCGATTGTTCCGCAAATACCGTCGACGCTGCACCGTTAAAAAGTCATCATCTTTTTTACGGAGCATTTATAGAACCCGAACGCACAAACACGCCCCCTCAATCTCTGCAAAATTAGATGCCGCTGTCTAAAAATATTAGTCATCCATCGCGATAGAGCTCATAGTGTCAGTGGGCGCCATATTTTGGCTAAAATGGTGGGTTAAATATGGAACGGTGGTTATAAATAGGCGTGATTGTGATAAATCGCGATCGGCGGAACGCGGCGGTGTCACGCGACGCAGTGCGCGGTGTCACGGGCTGAAGCGGGGCTGGATCATCCATTAGGCGCAGTAGACCAAGAAAGCACGAAATTTTCGAATCCTGCGTAACGTTACGTTATCGTATCGAAATCGAGAAACCTCATACTAAATTTTTGTTTCAAATACGCTCAAACGTCATTATACAAATTTCTCGATAACGTTACTACTCGATTACGTTACGCAGGATTGGAAAACTTTGTGCTCGAGCCTCTGTAGGCAGCTGCCTAGGGGCTTCTTCCCAGGTTTATCGCTAGGGGTGGATCCATACCAACCGTATCCGTAGACGGCTTAAGGGCCCCCAAAAAGCGCTTAATCCGAGACGTGGTTAATCCGACTCTGAGCTGAAGCCGGGTAGATAGACAACTTCGATATGAGCTATGATTTATCAGATGGTGATATGGTGACATACCTGTGGTATGTCAACATAACATATGAGGCGTCAATATACAGCCTAGGTTAGAGTGTCAGCCCGATGATTTTGAGCCTAATTCTTCAATTAGTGCCTATATAGGCCTGACGTATCCTGCATATTCATTTTGCTATTTCTCTTACAGAAGCTAAGTGATAAAGAAGTCATTTGCTGTCAGCAGTTTGAGCTCTTAATAAATTGGCTATCTTCTCTTGGACAGATACCTGATTGTTTTATGAACGCATAAATAAAGAACTGTCATTGTGAATCAAATACGATTAGGTAGATACGACTTTTTCAAGCTTACAATACAATACAAAACTTTTTTTTGAACACAACAAACAAAACAAAAAAAGTTACCCACAAAATACCGGTAACAATAGGCAGCCTTATCACTACAGAGCGATCTCTGCCAGGCAACCGGAATTTGTATGAACAAAGTCATCAGCATCAAAGCACCTGAAAGAGTTTTAGCCTCACATCGATTCGACAAAGTAGGTAGGTATATGAAGATTAATAGGTTTCTGTCAGGAAGAATATCTAGTACACCAAATGACCAAGCCATCCCAGAAATCAGAACAAATTATGTAGGATTCCAGAAACCAGAAGTCATAAACTAGATCACACACGACGGCGTCCATTTAATTTCAGATTCACCTATCCGCCGGAATCGGGGCCGCTGAAACGAGCCGCGCGGCTACAAACATCTCATACAACTTTCCCGTGAATTGTCATAAATTGGGAAAGAACTGAATACTCGATCTGATAAAGGATCGTGTCGGCATCGTTGGAATACCTGATGGAGAAATAGACGCGCGTGGGCGACGGCTCCCGCTGGACACAGCTATAGGGTTTGCCAGATGGTCGGGATTTTTCGGTTTTTATACTTTCTCCCGACGCCCGACAAAGCAAAAAATCTCCCGAAAAACAGCTTCATTTTAGAAAATAATAATTTCAAGTTCCGATTTTCGTCAAGTGAAACGTTGCCGCTGCGACGCTTGGAGGAAAATCCCGAAAAACTTTTTTTCTCGCGATAATACGGTCATTCGATCTGGCAACCCTGGACATAGCGCGGCGCTATAACTGCGGAGTTTTCTACGTTGAATATGTTTTATAAACGTCTCGGGCTACAAGGACGTCGTTTGTTGGATTCAGACCATTTTGTAAGTAAGGTAAAATAAACGCCGTGAAAAGGTCACATTGGAGTTCTTTGCCTCTTTGTGCGTTTTCCCGATGTTCATTTGTTTCGAACAAAGTTGATGTAACGTGGGGTGTCTTGATAGTTTGCAGTTGGCAGACAAGCTCTCGCCACACGAGAGTAAACATATCAAAACAGGGTGATGCGATGAAAGGTCACCTGGCATTAGGTGTGTTTCTTTGTAAACATTTTTCTTAATCAATACTCAAGGGAAATCCCTCTTGATGATATAGTGAGTTTTGTTGCAAAGTCCACAATAAGTAGTGTGTGATGATGATGAGATGATTTGCGTGAGGTATGATAATAAGGTACGAATCTCTCAAAATATGCTTTAGAAAACTGTCTAGAAGTTCCCATTTCAGTTGTATTGAACTGATATTGCCGGGAAACCGGCATTGCAAAGTGGATTATTTTCAAACACCAGTTTTCAGTTTCCAATGGCGTAGCTAGATGTAGGCGAAGTGGCTCCTAGCCCGCTGCCTCGCACAGAGCACAAAGAGGGTCTGGCCGACTATGTAATATAGGTTTAAAAAAAAGGGTCTCGCTTATTGTGGTTTCACCGACATCTGGATTAGTCCACGCCTTAGGCCCTATAAACTTCTATAGGTAAATGACCAATGTTTGACCAAATGCAGTCCAGAGTTACGCGGAGTTGGCAGAGGCGGCGCGCGCGCTGCCAACCGCGAAGCCCCATTGTTCTGACTGTGGTTCTGACGCTGCATAGACTGCTGTGACTGATTGACAGCCGCAGGTGGTGGGTATGATGGGTTGCAGTGAATTGCGTTGAACGTTTTAGATCAGTTTCATTTGACGAAAAGGGTCTTGTCACAGTGTAAAGAGATTATAACAGTGGTCCGACGCCTTTGATGTTTGCGTAAATGCCGACACAGCCGTCTTCCTAGTTGCTGACAAAAACGGGCAGTGGCGGCGTATGTAGCGTTCGCCCTACCCGCCCCTCGCCGCGCACCCCCGCACGATTGCCCTGTCTAGACGGCTTCGTCGGATGACTGTATTGGTTTATAGACTGTGGTAAATGCTAGGTAAATGTGACTACGTGTATTCGTTCAGGTTCACTTCGTCCACATTCCCATTTCGTCAACTTCCTAACTCGTCAACAATCCCATTTCGTCCACATTCAATTCCCAGTTCGTCAACATTCCCAATTCGTCAACATTCCCACTTTGTCAACATTCCCAATTCGTCAACATTCCCAATTCGTCAACATTCCCAATTCGTTCACATTTCCAACAATTCCGGCTTCTGAACCCATCTTAGAGCACTTATGATATGTGTGCAGATAAACTACTGTAAAGTTGTAGTACCGTACTAAGGTTAAAGGCATCAACCAATCGACATTATATTTGGTTAAGATACAGTTCCGCAACGGACATGTTGGAAATATGGACGAATTGGGAATGTTGACGAAATGGGATTGTTGACGAGTCGGGAAGTTGACAAAATGGGAATGTGGACGAAGTGAACCTGAACGTATGTTTTTTTTTATGTACGAGGGGCGGCTGATAAGTAATCTCCTTGGTCAGAAATGTATACAAAAATAATGCTGGCTGGTATGGATTTATATTCGTTTGTTATTCTATTTTCAAAATGTATTACATTCATTTGTTTATTGCGTCACGTTTATTTGTCTCCTACAATTGTTTCAAACATGTCGGTAGAAAAAGTGAAAATGGATAAAATCGAGCAGCGTGCGGTGATTAAGTTTTTGACTAAAGAAGGAAATACGCCTTCGGAGATCAGACAGCGTATGTTACGTGTGTTTGGCAGTTCGTGTTCTTCCGAATTTGTTGTAAAGTTTTGGTCAAAGCAGTTTAAGTTAGGTCGTGAGAGCCTGGAAGATAATCCTCGTAGCGGAAGACCAGTTTCGGCCGTCACCGATGAAAATGTAGCCAGGGTGAAAAAAATTATATTAGAGGACCGACGAGTAAAGCAGTGGGAGATAGCTAGAGATGTGGGCGTCAGTAAAGAGCGAGTCAATGAAATAATTAATGAGTATTTGACCATGTCCAAGATTAGTGCACGTTGGGTCCCCAGAATGTTGACTGCATTTGACATGGAGAGGCGTGTCAAATGTTGCGAAGAGTTTTTGGACATGAGTCGAGGGAAAGAGGAAGAAATAATTTCTAGAATTGAAACATGTGATGAGACTTGGATTCGACAATGGGACTCGGAAAGTAAGCAAGAGTCGTTACAGTGGAAATTTAAGGATGAGAAGCCGCCTCGGAAATTCAAGGTCTGTCCATCGGCAGGTAAACTTATGGCTACAATCTTTTGGGACACAGAAGGGATTTTGCTCATAGATTGTTTACCGAAGAAAACTACAATGAATGCTGATTATTACTCAAACTTACTATATCAACTAAGAGAGAAAATAAAAGAAAAACGGCGAGGTAAACTAAGCAAAGGAATTCTGATTTTGCACGATAACGCACCAGTGCATACCGCCCGCACAACGAAGCTAGCAATTAAAGACAATGGCTTCGAAACCATTGACCACCCCCCTTATAGTCCAGATTTAGCCCCCTGTGACTATTTTCTGTTTAGACTTCTCAAGAAAGACCTCAGGGGACGAAGGTTTATGACCGATGACGAAATGAAGGCTGCGGTTACTGACTTTTTTGACGACAAACCGAAAGATTTTTTTTATGGTTTAAATTCAATATTTGAAAAATTTAATAAGTGCATTTTACTAGCAGGGGACTATATAGAAAAAAAAAATTGCCACAACAGTCTTTTGTTTCATTGTTAGGTAGATTACTTTACAGCCGCCCCTCGTATGTTCATCGATTACTCCGTCAATTGTAGACCGACTTTCGAAATTCTTTTATTATTCGAAAGGGTATACTCCTGAGGTGGTCCCATTGTCACCAAGTCATGATCTGATGATGGGATCCTAGGGAAATCGAGGGCAACCCTCAAATTTTACAGGCACGTACTATGTGTTTCATATGTTTTCTAAGGTTATTCAAGTATTTGCGTCTGGTAGTCATCATCTCATGATGATGAGCTGATGATGGAAGGTACAACTCCTTAGCGGTTAGGAGTTGGAGGATAATTCTGAAAACGTTAAATCATTATTCGAAAGGGTATACTCCTGAGGTGGTCCCACTGTCACCAAATCATGATCTGATGATGGGATCTCAGGGAAATCGAGGGCAACCCTCAAAATTTATAGGCACGTATCATGTGTTTCATATATATTTTAAGGTTATACAAGTATTTGCGTCCGGTAGTCATCATCTCATGTTGGTGAGCTGATGATGGAAGGTACAACTCCTTAACGGTTAGGAGTTGGAGGATAATTATGAAAATGTTAAATCAACGTAAAATTGTGAAATAAAAATCTTTTAACAAAAAAGTAAAACCGCCTTCAAAAAAAAACCTTAGAAAAAAAACGTAAAATAATCCTCTAAAATAATGATAAATAAATAAAATAAAATAAATTGCGTTTATTTCGGACAACAGAAACTAAAGCCTAAAGTTTTATGGCCTAGCACTAAGCAGCAGATATATGAAGTCGGTGCTTCATTCAAAGAATATTCCGTTCGCACCGCACCGACTTCATATTTCTGCTGCTTAGTGCTAGGCCATAAAACTTTAGGCTTTAGTTTCTGTTGTCCGAAATAAACGCATTTTATTTTATTTTACTTATTTATCATTATTTTACGTTATTTTTTCTAAGGTTTTTTTTTTGACAATATAAACAGGAAGTAGATATGTTATACCGCGCCCGAGTTAAAAATCCATAAAAAACCCAATTGACCACTCTTTCAGACAATTCACTTAAAACAACTCAACGAAAGTGACGTGACGAAAAACTATGCAACCGGCATACAACCGGTTCTTTTTTCAAACGCAATTTACTAGGAACGTTACGTATAGACATTAGTAGAAAAACCTTTCCCACGGGCCAGGCAAAAATCAATCTTGTGGCAATGTCATAAACATTTTGACCGGGGAAACCTTTCTGACTTTAACTATAAGTACATTTCTACACATTCACTGTGTTATTGACCTACATCGACGTCGTATCTGATCCTCAATAGCGGTGTTTGTTTCATTATCGATTTCATTCAAGGGCGAAGATTAATGGATTCATTCATGGAAAACTATCCAGAATGTTCAAAATTCACTTAATTAATTTCATCTCCTGTTTTTCTCTTCGATTTCTATTTAGTCTATTGTTTTATGCTAACTCGTCTACTGTTATTTGACTTCGTAATATTTTAATTGTTTCCAGAGCCGGCTCTGTCATCACTCCGAAAGCTGTTCGCGAGTTTGTCATCTGAAGTGTTACGTATGGAGCACTAAAACGCAATACAGAGGCAGCTATAATGGGAAGACCAATAATAGCCACGTTCGTTTCCGTACAAACTATTTGCCAGGCAGTGGTTTCACTTCTGAAAAACGCTCGCGACTTAAAGAGCTCTATTTGAGTTGATATGCAAACCAAATCCATTCAAATGGATAGTTTATATATTCCCAGTAATACTGGCCGACCGAGCGAGCGAAGCGTCTTCGTTTCAGCTTGGACAAAAATTATTTTAGTATGTCAGTCCGGCCGGCTTTTCTCCTCTACAGCCCCTATTTCACCATCTTTACAATTGTCAGTTTTATATGACAATTCGAACTACATTTCTTTGACAATATGAAGCGCGCTAAAACAAAAGCTCTTCAAGTCAGCAGAAGACACCGAGCTGTCATTGAAAACTGACAATTGTAAAGTTGGTGAAATAGGGGCAGGTCGCATTTCTCAACTGGTTCTCGTGAAATTTTGTGAGCAAGTCCGATAATTACATAGATTTATTTGTCGATATTTTTTTGGAAATTTAAAAAAAAAACCACAGATGTTCAAAAATGAGCTTGCTAGGTCGTGAGCTCAAAGAGCCATTCTCTTGGGGGAGGGGGGCAGGGAGGGGGGGAGCTGCCCCCCAAGTTGAGGGCAGATGCCCTTCCCCGCCCCCCCTTGATATTACTATTGCTCTACAAGCCATCTTTTCTACGGGAATAGGTATACTTGTGTGATGGGTGATAGGTAGAGTCTGGCTACTGAAAGTTGACTTTGCAAAAAGACGGCGATTTCAAAACTATTATAATATAATATAACTCTATAGCGAAAAACTATTTCAGTATGGCGGTTTGTTTACAATTAGCAAGTTCCATAGAACAGACACTATAGCGTGTGTGTGTGTGTGTGTGTGTCGGGGTAGGTATCGGTACTCACGATGGGCGCGCTGGCGATGCCGCCGCCGCCGTAGTAGTACTCGCGGCCGAACACCGCCAGCGAGGTGTGCCACACGCCCTCGATCTGCCGCCCTGCGGGACAGCACACATCACGTCACTAGGGTGGCTACAGATATAACACAAACGGACACAGAGAGAGAATGTGCAAAGCTAATAGGCTATTGAATGGTATAATTTGCTATGGTATCAGGCTATCACCAATGGAGTAGCTAGAGGTGGGGGGGGGGGGACATTTTTGAGGTGACACCTACAATATCCGCACCGGGTGCCACCCATGCTATCACACATAAATAACTGTTACTTTAAAACCCCGACGCAAAAAAGGTGTGTAATAAAGTAATAAGTTAGACCTGTGTGTGGGTGTATCTGTCTATGGCGTCATAGCTCCTAAATGGATAAACGTATTTGGAAGCGGATTTTTTTAATCGAAAGCCAGTTTAATCGAGATTGTTCTTAGCTAAGTTTCATAAACATCGGTTAAGCCGTTTTTGAGATATCTACAGAACTATGGCAGTGATAACCGCCGTCGTTAAGACATCCGCAGTAGCAAATAAATTGCAGGTATGTTACAAACCAGACCAACCTATGCGGCTAAACTGGACAGACAATACCTTACCTACTAATAAACACATTATGACATTATCCAATGGTTTTTATTTAGACGTCTACCTAAATTAGTTCGTCAAATCCCATGCCAGGAAAATGCCAAGCAACTACTTCAAGCAGTGTTAAGCAATTGTTGTTGCGTTCGATTAAGATATGTTAGTTAGAGTCACCTCCACTACGCGATTAGCGCGCAGAGCATAACTAGCCGGCGCCCGCGCCCGCGCCGCCGCGTATTCTCAGCGTAAACAAATGCCTGCCACAGGAATGCGCGATTCATCTTCCATCCAGTTTACTAGATATCTACAGGGTAGGCAAACTTAGAGGTACTTACTTATAAGACTTTTTTGCTGCCATATTTTTGGCGGCAACTTTGACTTTACTGAGTTAACGCCGAAAATGTTTTTTTATCGGAAGGCCAACGAGCAAGTGGGTCACCCGATGGTAAGATGTGATGAACGCGATGAAAAGGGCTACATTATATTCCATGTGTTTAATTGCCAATCCTGCATAACGTATATTTTTGAAAAAAACCTTCATAATTTTTATATTTGATATAGTAAAACTTAAATATTATTTGTCCAGCTAGCTTCTCCGACGTCAAAATGATATTATCACAACATTATCACGATACTCGGGACTCAATCGCGTAAAAGTATATACATTTAAACCTCAATTTAAATACCTCAAAAAAATAAAAATTAAATGTAGTAGATACGATCCAATATAAGCACGAAACACTTAATTGGGGCAATCTCAATATGACATGCCTAAATGCCACCTTGAGATGCAACTTCAGAATTCAATAAAATGTGAATGATTTGGTAGTTAGTTTACTTTAGCTATGGAAACTTAAACGAGTCACACGTAAATAAAATACGACATTAATATAAGCAAGAGTAGAACTTGAAATTTGAAATACATATCTCCAAGCCAGCAAAGACAGAGGGAACTGACTATGACATGCCGGTTTCGTAACTACGTTTTCACGTAACGCGGAGCAATTTTTGTACACTTTCCAGTACTCTCACCTCGCGACCATTATAATGTTTACGAGGTGCGAGAGAGTGCTATGTATAGGTGGGTAAGTAGTCCAACAAAACAGTCCTTGAAACCGATCGGCGGATGTGGGGCGCGGTGTCGCGTGCACCGCGCTGCGACCGCGCGACATTCTGAGACAGGGATTCACTAGGGGACAAATGACGCCCACTTCGCTCAACAAACAATCTCCAAACAAAACGAGTCGCGATGTCGCCAGATATGTCAAGCGAGGTCGAGGGACATTCGTCTCCAAGCGAAACCCTGCTTTAAGGCAGATTACTCTACTCTAGCAAACCTAAAATTTCAAAGCAGAGCTGACTAAAGGGATCCTTGGGGCAATTCTAACTTGCTGAAAGTATGATAGACTAGAGCATTGGTTGAATTAAACTGTGTACCTATGTTGTTAATTTTAGCAAAGGTTGAATGTTTTAGTACTAGAGCCCCCTGGTACAAAGTTCAAGATTTTGGTGTGTGGAGTTGCATTGTGACCTCCAACATGTGCCCATGTGTGTGTGTGTGACATGTACTGGAAGGGATCTAATAAACTACAAAACAATACAATTTTAATATTATAATATACGAAAATTTAGTCCAGTACAATATCATGGTAAAGGTAAAGTCTGAATTGCTGCATGAATTTAAATCCGTAATTTTAGAATAGTTTCCAGTTTTGGAAGAATTAGAAATTACTAAAAGTCCAAAACTTAGGTAACACCACCTGCACTGACTTTTTCAGAAAATGGAAATTTATGAACTTTTTTTTACTAAAGTAGTCTCAACACAATTTATGATTTGACTAAGAAAAAATATTCTTCTTATGTTATGATTAACTTTGTGTTATTAGTGGTGTTCAATTATGATTCTTGTAGTGAAATGCTCACAAAATTGTTTCTTTTTAAAGGGGGCCTTAAAAATTTAATTAAAACATAACAGGTGTAACAAAATGAGTTACCCATGATTGCCGGGGACAGCAGAGCGGCCAGCCCCTGCGTCAGGTCGTAGATGTACAGGTCCACGGGCTCGCCCTCGCACTCGGCCTCCGCTGACATGGCTGCAGCGCGCTGACTGCACGAAACACAAACACAAATTTAACTACAAATATCTATTTAATTACAGTTATTTTCTTTAAATTTTCAAGACTTTTATAAAGTTTAAGTATCGTAAATAGTGATTTTCCACGAGCGCGAGCGTGGGGCGGCAGCGTACGCCGCGGGCGGCTTCAGACTACGCGAACTACCAACTTGTGAGATTGCGTCCCTAAAATATAATAGTATTAATACGCAGCCGCTGGACGACACACGCCGCCTTCCTCCGGGAGTGAAGGCTCTTACGACTCGCTGGAAATCAGCTAATATGGAATGATGTAACCTAAAAAAAGTTTACGAAACTTATATCAAAATCATTGATAACTACTTTAACTTATGAACTTACCTTTTGCTCAATGGCAGTATTCTATTCAACACAGTGAGGTCAGTTATTGTCTGTTAAATATAATATGCTTATTAAATAACTCTGAGTGTTTCTAATAAAATGGTAATATTACGACAGTGCTTGTGTTTATATTTCTTCGATGACTAAAACTTTTTTTAATCGTCAATGACACTAGCAATTTTGAAGTCAAACAAACGTCAAAGCGACATTTATGAACCTCAGCCTTTTTGTTATTCGCTGGTTATTCGCCTTCTACCTATTGTTACACCAAAACTATCGATCAAAGTGATCAAACCATGAGTACGCATAGCTTGTGAAATATACTAATGATTAATTTTATTCATCAGATTTTTAGTAAATAGCTTTAAAAAGTATTTTTTAAGGCTCTTGATTGTAACAGTAAACATGAATCTGATGTTTTGAACGCATCTTTAGTGGGGCCGGAACAGTGAGTATGCTCTTTAATTGCTGTTCTGAAACATACCCAAGTAAATGTTAGTTCAAGATCATTTAGATTTTTTTCTAAATTGAAGAAAACCATTAATATAAAATATTGACCATTTATATAATAAATTGTATCTGGTTTAGAGATTTATTGTAAATTTTATTTTCATAGTGTATAATAATAAAACGAAACAAATCTATTCTTGAGAAGTCAAGCATTATGAACGAACGTCATGGAAAAAAAAAGAATGACAGAAGTATGTGATTGCTGAGTGTGTTTGTGTAGAACAAAATGTCAGGTTCAAAGAAGATGGTAATATTTGTTTGTTATTAATCATATTTTCGTCTTCTCTGCAACACCTAATTGTTCTCTAATACCTGACATACATTCTCGGCCTAGTCTTGATGCCTCCAAAACTGGGCCTTTCATCTCTATTCGACTTGAACTTTTGTGTCGAACGTTTGTGTATTTTCCGAAGTTTTACCTGATGATTCCATAGTCGTAACTCGAAATTTATTCGATTTTACATCACCATTTTGTACTATTGCCATCCTGGCGACTTCGACCCCCGACACGAAGTCTAGAGCCAGGGATGACTATGCAGTTTCGAGGAGTGATGTTGAGCGTTCAGGACGGCGATTTGCAGATGCTGCGAGTGCAGTCGGCGGAGGGCACGGCGCGCGTGGAGACGAGCGGCTCGGAGACGACGGCGGCGCTGTACGAGCGCGTGCACGACGCGTTGCGCCTGCGCTCGTTCGCGTTCGCTCTGCACCGCGACCGCGCGCGCCGCGACGAGCTCGTCTCCAGCAAGTCACGCCGCCTCAGCGACCTCGGTTTGCAGCACGGCGACATGCTCTATCTCAGCCCTGTCAACGGAGCAGTCCTCTTTGAATCACAAGCTGAAGCTGCAAAGGTACCTTTCCCTGAACAAAACCAGCCCAGTGATTAACACATGACAAAATAACCAGCCAGTGTGTCCATTAAAAATGATTCTTGTGTTCCAGGACACAAACAATGAAGACAGCCACATGGAGGCAGGTCCCTCCACCTCGACAGCAATGAACACAGCAGTGGCGCCCGCACCAGATGGAAAACCCATTGAGGATGAGGTGGACCTACAGCTTTACCAGATGTCGGGACTCATACAGAGACAACGAGATGATAAACTGTGAGTTTTTGTTAATACAATTGATCTATTGAGTCTTTAACAAATATATGTATTGACATCATGTGAATCAGGCTAGTTGGCACAGCAAATTTCATACTTATAGAGATATCCACTCCCATGCTAATATTATACATCAAATTCTAACTTACCCTCCTAAATAAATAAATATGAAATAGATGTAAAGACCAATAAATTGGTCACATTTAGTTAGACTTGATGGTTGAAACGAGCTCCCTTTTGTTACTCATAACTGTTAGAGTTATTTTAATGTCATTCCTATTAGTGTTATGCAGTCACTAGTGGCCTGTTGGTGTTGGTGAGTGTGATTATTATGAAACTACAAATATCAACCAAGTGCAGCGTTATCTAAACAGTGTGAAGTGCATTCATATCCATTAACATGTGAGTACAAAGGACAATGACCTCTGACTCAGTTTAAATATTAGCAGTCATTTGGCTCCGCTGAACTCTGCAGATAAGACCTCATGACAACACAAAGTATTTAGTGTTTGCTTATGATTCAAGTAGCTAGAGGAAGTTATTATAATCTTTGAGGCCCAGGATTTATTTATTTATATAAATAATTTTACACCTACAGGCTGCTCCATTTTGTGTGGATCAAACGAAAATTGGTGATCCTCAATGATCTTAGCTATTATAAATATTAGCTCAATATTTGAAATAAATTATGTTTGTTATTGTAGTCATTTCAAAAAGCAGTCACAAAAATTTGTAATGTTTCATAGCCTGTTTTGTTTGTGATTCACTGCTGGGCATTCCTCTTATCCTTTTTTGACGTCAATTTTGTTCGTTGTCCGACCGCGCAGCTGCCGGCACAACTCCGCGGGGTGCTGCGTGCACTGCTCGCCGCTGGAGCCCTACGACGAGGGCTACCTGCGCGCGCACAACATCAAGCACCTCTCGTTCCACGCCTACCTGCGCAAGCTGCTCGCCGGCAGCAAGTTCGTGGACCTGCGGGAGCCCAGCCTCACCATCAAACCTGGTGCGGGGATCATTTTTGTTCACTTTTTAATATAATACAGGGTGTCGGAAACTTTGGGGATCAAACGTAATTCAGAGATTTTTGCTAGCAGAAATAAGGTGGATGTAGTGCATTTTGTAACAAGTTTGTTTGTGAGTAATTAATAGAAGCTTTTTGTTCACAGTAAACGCTATTTACCCCAATTATTGGCACACCTTTTCAAGTAGAGAAAATTGAAACATGAAATTGCTAACAAACTAATTGTACTGAAGCAATGTTTACTGTTATCCTTTAATTCAAAAATAGAAGTTGAAGTTGTTTTTAACCCTCGACGAAAAATAGGGGTGTTACAAGTTTGACCTGTGTATCTGTGTATCTGTTTGTGGCATCATAGCTCCCAAACGGATGAACCGATTTCGATGCGGTTTTTTTTTCAATCGAGAGCTAGTGTAGTCGAGATGGTTCTTATCCAAGTTTCATTAAAATCGGTTCACCAGTTTTTGAAATATTGAAGTTCGAAATGACAATGTCGGGGGTTTCGAAAGTTTTCTAAGTTGGTTAGGGTATGTTTGAGTCGGTCTCCCGTGGGCGCAGGCTGCACGGAGCACCCGCCGTGGCCGCGCGGCGTGTGCTCCAGATGCCAGCCGGCGGCGCTGGCGCTGGCGCGGCAGCCGTGGCGGCTCGTGGACAACGCGCTGCTGGAGACGCCGGCCGTGGTGGAGCGCTTCCTGGGCTACTGGCGCGCCTCGGGCCACCAGCGCATCGGCTACCTGCTCGGCCGCTACGAGCCGCATCCCGACGTGCCGCTCGGTAACATAACGTTTAGCTTTTATTACGGGATGAAAAACAACGTTTTTTTAAAGGTTTCACTTTTTTATTGTCTTTAATAATTTTTGTCTTTTCTTAATGTCATGTTTTTGCTGTGAATTGCTGTCTAAAAGAAAGTGTGATTTTCCAATTAAACAATTTGCGAAATTCGTAAATATTATCCCCCTTACCACCCGTAATACAGGATGATTCAGTTTGTGGATATCAATCGAAAATAACTAATCTAGAGGACCTCAAATGCTCTCACAACTAACATGGTACATAGGGGTAGAACTTGAAATAGTATTCATTTGTTTTCATTTTATTTAATACGCATTATTTAGATTATTTGAAATGTGGAGCTATTTTATTTTCAGGTGTATTTTTAATTTGATCCCCACTGGCGTGCGTGATCACGTGTACAGTAATAGTCGGACAATTTGAGTAAAGGGGTTTGTAGATGGGCTACATTTTTGCTGCATTATGTGGCTGGTAACTATAGGAGTCTTTGTCTAGCTTTTATAATAAGAGTCAGACAGCAATAGTGGCCGGCCACGTATTGTACAGATACAAATCATCATCATCTTTTATTTTCTTAACTACTTCTGTCGATGCAGTTGTTTCCAGTCCGTTCTTTCCAATGCAGATACAAATATAAATCATCATCATCATCATGTCAGCCGAAAGACGTCCACTGCTGGACATAGGCCTCCCCCGCGGCTCTCCACTCAGCCCGGTCTTGTGCTTTCCGCATCCACCGCGGTCCCGCGATCTTTACTAGGTCGTCGCTCCATCTTGTTGGAGGCCTACCGACAGCTCGTCTCCCAGCCCGTGGACGCCATTCGAGAACCTTTTGACCCCATCGGCCATCAGTTCTGCCACTGCACTGCCACTTAAGTTTCGCAATTCTTCGGGCTACGTTGGTAACCTTAGTTCTACTGAGGATATCATCATTTCTGATTCTATCCCGCAGAGAAACCCCGAGCATAGCCCTCTCCATCGCCCTCTTGAGTGACTTTGAGCTTCCTTATGAGGCCCATCGTTAGCGCCCACGGCAAATATAAATAGTTTATTTAAATAAGCAGTTTTTACAAAGCGAAATATTCATTAAACTCCAAACTAGGCTGAGTCTGTATCATGGGCGTGTGCGAGCAAAAAAAAAAGTGTCCCGTTTGGAAGGCTCGTAAGGATTGACGTGGTTGCAGGCATCCGCGCGCGCGTGTCGGCGATCTACGAGCCGCCGCAGTCGTCGTCGCGCGACCACGTGTCGCTGGCGCCGGGCGACGCGCTGGCGCCGCTGCTGCAGGCGCTGTGCGCGCGGCTCGGCCTGCGTCGCGTGGGCTGGCTGTTCACCGACCTGCTGCCGCTGCCCGGCCGGCCCGGCCTGGTGCAGTGCACGCGGTCAGTGCCTACGGCGCACTAAGCTTTACCCGTGCTATGTAACTGTGCTCGCGAATAAAACAGTACCGTGACTGACTGACTGACTAACAGACAACGCCCAGCCTAAACCACTGGACCTAGAGACTTGAAATTTGGCAAACATGTACCTTGAGTATCCTAGAGGTGCACTAAGAAGGGATTTTTCGAAATTTCCACGGGATAGGAAACTAGCCCATTTTGAAATATTTCACGGGGGCAAAGCCGCGGGGCATAAGCTAGTTTTTAATAAACGTCCTCATCGTGGTTAAAATTTCATGGAATAGTTATAAATACATATAGTTTATGTAGTTTTTTGTATTAAAGAAATGTTACCATGGATAATGACATGCTTGCCTAAAAGCAAACACTGGACATAATAAAAATGTTAATGAAGTTGAAATACGTCAGAATCGTTCAAAGTTCATTTACATCAGTCAATAATCTGAATAACTTACCACCCCAAAAGTGAAGTCATTTTACCTGGCCCCTATTTCACCAATTTTACAATTGTCATTTTTCAATAACAGTTCGATGTCAACTGCTGACTTAAAGAGCTTTTGTTTTAGCGCGCTTCATACTGTCAAAGAAATGTAGTTCGAATTGTCATATAAAACTGACAATTTTAAAGATAGTGAAATAGGGGACTGGCCGACAGCTGAGCATCGGCTGCTGCCGTGAGTGTGTGCTGACTCGCTGTGTGTGTGTGCAGCGGCGTGGACACGCACTTCCTGTCGGCGCAGGAGGTGCTGCTGGCGGCGCACTTCCAGAACCAGCACCCGCACGCCTGCCGCCACGCCGCCGCCGGACACTACGGCTCCAAATTCGTCACCGTCTGCGTCACCGGTTAGCTTTCATTGAATCATATTCATATTCATTTATCCGTCGCAACCATGGTATTACAAGATGACAGATTTCTTAGATAATATAGTCACAGTGTTAAGAGCTTATACCTAACAGTGGTCCGATGCCTTTGATGTTTACGTAAATGCCAACACCGCAACCGCATGGCCAAAGCACCAAGGGTTGCCACATATCTCTGATTTTAAATTTAAACTTACAATAATTGTTTTGTTTCTGTGTGGACAAAAAATATTTCCATTTTCAAATTCAAAATGGCATACACATTTATTTATTTAAAATCGATATGAGTGTTATTTTCTATGTTTTCAGGGGTGCTGATTACGAAAATGACATCCATTTTCAAATCCAAAATGACTGACACATTTTTTGTTCCAAATCGATATGGATGTCATTTTCTAGGTTTTCAGGGGTGCTGATTACGAAAATGACATCCGTTATCAAATCCAAGATGGCGGACACGTTTTTTGTTCCAAATCGATATGGGTGTAATTTTCTAGGTTTTCATGGGTGCTGATTACGAAAATGACATCCATTTTCAAATCCAAGATGGCGGACACGTTTTTTTGTTCCAAATCGATATGGTTGTCATTTTCTATGTTTTTAGGAGTGCTGATTATGAAAATGACATCCGTTTTCAAATCCAAGATGACGACATAATTTTTTATTAAAAATCGACATGGGTGTCATTTTCTAGGTTTCCGGGGATGCTGATTACGAAAGTGGCATCCGTTTTCAAATCCAAGATGGCGCACAATTTTTTCAATGAGATATGCCGCACGCCTGTTTAATTCAATGAATGTTAATACTGTTGAACCCCCAAAACCTGGCAGCTCTTTTGAAAAAAATGTGAGGTTCCTGAGCAATTTTTTTGATTAATGATATTATTTTCGTAAATAGTAACTCCGAAAGTTGCACAAATTGTGTTTATTATGTCCTCTCGGATTCTTCTAAATCGTAGGCCAAAAACAAATGAAAAACAAGAGAAATAATAAACCGGAAGATAGGACCTCTACACTTACTAAAATATTAAACTTCCAAATGAGTCGGACTTGGACTTTTCGCACGTTTAGTATTACAGTCAGTACGATTTACAACCATATCGATTTCGAATAAAAAAATGTGTCACCATCTTGGATTTGAAAATGGGTGTCATTTTCGTAATCAGTATCCCCGGTAACCTACAAAATGACACCCATGTCGATTTTTAAGGAAAAATTATGTCTGCCATCTTGGATTTGAAAATGGATGTAATTTTCGTAATCAGTACTCCTGAAAACGTAGAAAATGACACCCATATCGATTTTGAACAAAGAAATGTGTTCGCCACCTTGGATTTGAAAATGGATGTCATTTTCGTAATCAGCACCCCCGGAAACTTAGAAAATGACACCCATGTTGACCCTTACAAAAAAATTATGTCCACCATCTTGGAATTGAAAATGGATGTTATTTTCCTAATTAGCTAGAACCCCGAAAACCATACCCATAACATTTTATAAAAAAACCATGCCCGCCATCTTGAATTTAGAAATGCTTGTCATTTTTTGTCTACACACAAAACAATAACTTAGCGAAATTTCGGTCCAAAAATTTTTGCGATATTTCATTTTAATTAAAAATAATTAACACTAGTCGCACGCGTCACCGATAGCCCTAAAATCGGAGACCCATGCCCGTTTTCACCAACGACTCCTAAAATTTAAGGGATCCCTTAGCTCTTTTAGGTGACACCTAAGATCAATTTCCGTTTCACCAACGCTTAAGGAACACCTAACTGCTAAGGGGGCCCCCTAAGTTTAGGGGCTCGAATATTGACCCCCTAGCGCTAAATGACAGTTCGCACAGTCGCAGATGCGTTTTAATTTTTATAGGTTATCGTGCATTTGTTATGCAATAATTAACTTAATTGATAAGATTTATATAAAATGGAAGGCTATTTAAATGATTTTGTAGAGTTTGGAAGCTGTTGAATAATTAGATTTAATATTCACATCAAACTTATTTAGATCAGACTGAAGATCAGATGATTTATATTAAAGTATGATAGGTAAGTACTAAAGATTTTTCATACGATATACCAACTCGTAGAATGTCGAAAGAAAGCATGCCTTTCATACTTGAAAAAAATTAACATTATAGGTATTTGGAATATAAGGATAACTCAGAACAGAAGAAGAATATGTAGTTCTGCATAAAGGAAGACCTCATCGCAGCTGGACGAATGCCTAATACTTATTCATCATCAGTCTATTAATGACCCTCAGAATACAAAAAAAAACCCAGAAGCCGCACAGAATCATAACAGCACGCCGCGCACTGTGTCAATTTATTGTTGATTTTGCTATCCGTTTACACTTAAAATGTAATCCTATTCTGTTTTTTTATACACCCAACGGCATTCTGCATGTAGGAACCACACGAGAAGCGATTAATTAACATGCGCGCTCGCGGGTTCTGGTATGTTCTGTATTATACGGGTTTCAAAGAAATCTAATAACACAATACTTTAAAAATATGTACAGTTCATGAATAAATTATCAGATAACTAATATCACCAATTATTACAATACAATAAAATTAATTACAATAATATGTCAAACCAGGGGATCGATTTTTGAATCAGAATGGTACTTGCATCTAGTGCCACGTAAAAAAAATTAAGACCACAAAAACTCCTGGCGCAAGAGGCGTTTCATCTTAATCCTCATTTCACCGACTTCCAACGACCTTTATGTTTTTGATGGGATCCGGGGTTAACTTGACTTCTAAATTAATGTTGACTGGGTTAGTGCTAGTCGGCTTTGGAGGGCTAAGGTGAGGCGCGGGGTAACTGTGGCGTGGTTGCAGGCGACGAGTCGAACCAGATCCACCTGGAGGGCTACCAGGTGTCCGCGCAGGCGGCGGCGCTGCAGCGCGCCGGCCTGCTGCTGCCCTCGCGCGACGCGCCCGACCTGGCCTGCGTGCGCGCGCCCGGCCCCGCCCGCATCGTGCCCGACGTGTACTACACGGTCGGTACACACGCACGCGCACGTGCACATGACACTCGCACATCGAAAATCGCAGCTCGCCAATGAGCAGCACTCGGCATTTCTCGACAATGTTCGGTCGAACCGTCCAACTATCCCGCTCAGCGAGTACGACGTGAGTCGTCTAGTTAAAATGTATATTTACTTAATTATGAAAGGTAATTCTAGTGTTCTTCACATCCATACAACTTCACGACACGATGTCATATTTACAAAATATTAAATTGCGCAAAACATAATAATATCCTCAATTGAAACTCCCGTGACAGAAGCCCGCACGCCACGGCTGACTGACGCGCTGCGTTTCTTATATTTTTCGCCCCTCCCGCCGTGGCACCTATTTTGAGAAAGAGAGAGAGAGAGAGAGAGAGAGAGAGATATTTGATGGAGCCATTTATAAATAAATGATAGACATTATTCGTAGTATACCGCATATGAAAATTGGCATTTGCTATCTCTTTGTCGCACGATCTTGTACCGTTTTACAGAAAAAGATAACGAATGGCCAAGCTACAGCAAGCGCGTTAGTCAATAAGCCCTCTTCGGAGAAGTATGGTTCAAAGTAAATGTTTTCAATCCAATGCTTTTTGACTAATGGTTCTGTTACTACAACATACAAACATTACAAAAACAGTGTCCGCAAATTCGCATTGTGACAAAAAAGTTTTCCATTAAATCCCATTCTTCATCTGAATCCCCAAAAGTGGAACAACCTGTATACCGTTTTAATTAAATGTTAAAAAAGTGCCCAAGTTTTGCGTATTTTTTTTATTTAGTCATTTTATTAGGGTATTTCTAGGTTACCTATGAGTATCAGGCTGAAACGATGTGGTTTACATGGTGGGAGAGCCATACTGTAGCTATTTGTTGCCGTACGAATGCGCTGTCTCGTACCACCTTCTCGCAGAAAATCGACGTGAAGCAACAGCACCCCTGTTGCGTTTCGTTCAGTCAGTAAGAATGCTGGAGGCCTGATCCCCTCCATCTCTCCTGAGTAATAGTTCTGTTATTACACCATACAAACATACAAAAGTAAAGTGACCGCAAATTCGCAGTGACAAAAAAAAACTATTTATTAAATCCTAATTTTCATATGATCCCCCAAAAGTGAAACAACCTGTATGTCGTTTCAGTTACGTGTTAAATAGCTGTCCAAATTTAAAAAAAATAAATATCACGGGACAATTTGACACCCATTGACCCAGTCCCAAACTAGGCAAAGCCTGTACTATGGGTACTAGACAACGGATAAACATACATGTATATAGATAAATACATACTTATATACATATTAAACATCCAAGACCCGAGAACAAACATTCGTATTCATCATACAAACATCTGCCCCGACCGGGATTTGAACCCGGGACCTCATGCTTCATAGTCAGGGTCTCTAACCACTGGGCTATCCGGTCGTCCGGTTTTGTTGCTTTTCTTTAAGTTTTGTCCTATCAGGCAGGAACTATTTGCATGCTTGAAATTATTTATGAGAAGATAGTAGGTAAGTATTGCATTTCAGTTACACTATTGTTTTAGGCTTAGATCATGTAAAAGTAATTGAAAGTGTGGAAATTAAATAAATAAAATTAAATAAATGAATCGCCCGAAGGTTAACTGGTAGAGATCCCTTTAAGGGATAAGTTCGCCTTTGTACATTTGCTTTTGTTCTGTTATCTGTATTTTTTTTGTTTTATGTGCAATAAAGAGATATACATACATACATACATCATTAATAAATTTCAAAATGGGTAATTATGATTATCGTAATCAGCACCATCGGACACCTTGAAAACTACACCCATATCGAAAACAGCCCCCGAAATTATTTAAGTAAGTAAGTAAGTAAACACTTTATTGTACAAAAAACAGGATAAAACACAAGTTACAACAATAACATTTGAGTGCAAAGGCGGACTTATCCCTTTAAGGGATCTCTGCCAGTCAACCTTTGAGTGGTGGAGAGGAATAGTTCACTGGGGATCGACACAAAGTGAGTTCATAATTATAAATATCGAGAGACAATACAATACACACACACATACAAAATCCTACCATATTACAATATACTACTAAATACAAAGTATAAGTAAATACCAATATATATATATATATATATATACATATAATACATACAATAAATCACCATACCTGTTTTCTGTAATCTTTTTGTACTATTTTTGTGGTTTTCAATAAAGAATATTTGTATTGTATTGTATTGTATTGTATAAATAACAAGCACAACATTAAAGGAGAACTCCCAAATATTTAAGAAGAAGGGGTGAGCCACATCTTCTTCAAGGTTTCCCTGAAAGAATACACAGATGAAGATTGCCTGATGGACGTTGGTAACCGGTTCCACAGCCTGGCAACGTGCACAGAGAAGGATTTGGAATAGGTTCTGGAAGAGGTAGAATGAGATGCTAGAAGGAGATTGGTACTAGACCGTAAACGGTGCCCGCTGCCAGCAGCTAAATAGCTGAAGCACTCGGAGAGGTATGGAGGAGCGGAAGGATTAAAAAGAATGTTGAATAGTAATGACAGAATGTGGACGTTCCTACGATCCCTGATAGGCAACCATTTCAGTTGCGCGCGAAAGTGTGACACGTGATCGTACTTACGAAGCCCAAAAATGTACCGAATACATACATTCTGAAGCCGGTCAAGTTTGTCAAGTAGCCCCTCAGTAAGATCCAAGTACCCAATATCACCGTAGTCAAGGAGCGGGAGCAAAAGGGATTGAGCGTGATTTTGGTTTGAAGCGGCAGAAAATTCTGCAAGCGTCTGAGCGAGTGAAGCGAGGCAAAGAGCTTCCGACTGACCTCAGCAACCTGAGCCGACCAAGCGAATCTCTGGTCCATGATGATAATTTCTGACGGTAGGTGAAAAAGGAATAACTGTACCATCAAAATACAAATGTGGAACTACCATGACAGAAATCTGAGAAATGAAATGTGGACTGTCAATCACAATCGCCTGCGTCTTTTTAGCATTTACCTTGAGGCCGAAACTCGCCGCCCAGTCGCGGATGGTAATGAGGTCAGCGTTCATGCGATCAATCAGTAGAGGAAAATCGTCAAGAGCAGCAGCAGAATAAATTTGTAGATCGTCGGCATACAGGTGGTAGGAAGAAGTTAAAGAAGCGGTGATACCGTTGATAAAAATAGAAAAAAGGAGAGGGGATAGTACACCCCCCTGAGGGACACCAGCGGTAAGATCGCACCAGGCTGAAAAACCGTCCTCGATCCTGACTCGCTGTTGTCTCCCACAGAGGTATGAACGGAACCAGGACAATGCAGTTGAAGATACATTAAGAGTGCTGAGTATGCTAAGAAGGATGTCGAAATCTACAGTATTAAATGCACTACTAAAATCAAGTAGAACCAGAACGGTAAGCTTTCTTTTTTCAATATTGAGACGAATGTCATCAGTGACTTTGACGAGAGCAGTGACAGTGCTATGCCCAGGACGGAAACCAGATTGGAAAGGATTAAGGAGATTGTTTGCATGGAGATTTATTTATCTATTTAAAAAAATTGGTTATGCCAACAGTACATAACCAAAACATTTGGATTCACAACATTACAAGTTATTAGATAGTTAATTTACTAATTCACAAATCCTATCTTTATTCATTTATTTTTCTTAAAAAGCGATATGGGTGTAATTTTTTAGTTTTCCGAGGGTGCTGATTTCGAAAATGACACCCATTTTCAAATCCAAGATGGCGGGCATTTGTTTTTCTTAAAAATCAATACAGGTGTCATTTTCTAGATTTCCGGGGGTGCTAATTTCGAAAAGGACACCCGTTTTCAAATCCAAGATGGCGGACATTTCTTTTTCTTAAAATGTTTTTTTATGTAGGTACGAGGGGCGGCTGATAAGTGATCTTCTTGGTCAGAAATATATACAAAAATAATGCTGGCTGGTATGGATTTATATTCGTTTGTTATTCTATTTTCAAAATGTATTACATTCATTTGTTTATTGCATCACGTTTATTTGTCTCCTACAATTGTTTCAAACATGTCGGTAGAAAAAGTGAAAATGGATAAAATCGAGCAGCGTGCGGTGATTAAGTTTTTGACTAAGAAGGAAATACGCCTTCGGAGATCAGACAGCGTATGTTACGTGTGTTTGGCAGTTCGTGTTCTTCCGAATTTGTTATAAAGTTTGGTCAAAGCAGTTTAAGTTAGGTCGTGAGAGCCTGGAAGATGATCCTCGTAGCGGAAGATCAGTTTCGGCCGTCACCGATGAAAATGTAGCCAGGGTGAAAAAAAATTAATTAGAGGACCGACGAGTGAAGCAGTGGGAGATAGCTAGAGATGTGGGCGTCAAGAGCGAGTCAATGAAATAATTCATGAGCATTTGAACATGTCCAAGGTTAGTGCACGTTGGGTCCCCAGAATGTTGACTGCATTTGACATGGAGAGGCGTGTCAAATGTTGCGAAGAGTTTTTGGTCATGAGTCGAGGGAAAGAGGAAGAAATAATTTCTAGAATTGTAACATGTGATGAGACTTGGATTCGACAATGGGACCCGGAAAGTAAGCAAGAGTCGTTACAGTGGAAATTTAGGGATGAGAAGCCGCCTCGGAAATTCAAGGTCTGACACAAGGCATTGAAAAATTCGTTAGGTACACCAACGTTAAGTATAGCGTAATTGGTGGAGCGTGGTACGGATTACCGAGGTTGCTGGTTCAAGTCCAGCTGCTTAACGGATTTTTCTTTGCATTGTCAATGTATGTTGAATTTCATTCTATGAATGTTTCATAAAAACAAAAACAAAAATAATCAATAAATCGATTATTTTCATTAATTCAAGGTCTGTCCATCGGCAGGTAAACTTATGGCTACAATCTTTTGGGACACAGAAGGGATTTTGCTCATAGATTATTTACCGAAGAAAACTGCAATGAATGCTGATTATTACTCAAACTTACTATATCAACTAAGAGAGACAATAAAAGAAAAACGGCGAAGTAAACTAAGCAAAGGAATTCTGATTTTCCACGATACGCACCAGTGCATACCGCCCGCACAACGAAGCTAGCAATTAAAGACAATGGCTTCGAAACCATTGACCACCCCCCTTATAGTCCAGATTTAGCCCCCTGTGACTATTTTCTGTTTAGACTTCTCAAGAAAGACCTCAGGGGACGAAGGTTTATGACCGATGACGAAATTAAGGCTGCGGTTACTGACTTTTTTGACGACAAACCGAAAGTTTTTTTTTTAATGGTTTAAATTCAATATTTGAAAATTTTAATAAGTGCATTTTACTAGCAGGGGACTATATAGAAAAATAAAAAAAATTTAGCGACGACAGTCTTTTGTTTCATTGTTAGGTTAGGTTAGATTACTTTTCAGCCGCCCCTCGTATATAGAAAATCGATATGGATTGGATTGTTGTTTAAGAAAACTATGTCAAATTTGAGCGCACCGAGGTCAAATTACACGAAATCGACACCCATGACCATGTTTTGTGTCAAAAGTGACAAACTGTCGTCATCTTGGATCCAAAATATAATGTCAAATTTGAGCGCACCGAGGTCAAATTCCACGAAATCGACACCCATAACCATTTTTTGTGTCAAAAGTGACAAACTGTCGTCATCTTGGATTTAAAATATAATGTCAAATTTGAGCGCACCGAGGCCAAATTATACGAAATCGCCACCCATGACCATTTTTTGTGTCAAAAGTGACAAACTGTCGTCATCTTGGATCCAAAATATAATGTCAAATTTGAGCGCACCGAGGCCAAATTATACGAAATCGACTCCCATGACCATAACATTCAACATTTGTATTTGCACACATAATATACGATCGAAGTTAGGATATATCGCTTAGAGCTAGACGCGCACACCGATATCGAAATTATGCTCGAAGCGATCCCCCAAGCGAGCGGCGGACTACTTATACCTATATCCAAAAACTACCGTATAAAAATAGCATAGAGCTAATATGTATAGTAATGGACTTGTAAATATAAGGTACGAGGCGAGGTCAGGCTGAGGGCAGGAAGGGTCGCAGCAAAACCGCGGTCTTACGAGAGGGCAGCCAGGCTCGCGGTCATCTTTAAATCGGCAAGGCTCGCCCGTCAGTCACACGCTTTTGGGATTTGAAAATAGCCGATAGCTAGTCGCTTCCTCGCCGGCGAGACAACTGCCTGAGGAGAAACCCGCGAGTGCGTGGTTACCGAGTGGTGACTCGTTTCGCCAGCTCATTCGTGATTCGAGTTGTACGTCTTACAGGAGAAAGACGCGTACGGCAACGAGGTGAAGACGTCAGCGCAGCGCGTGCCCGTGGCGTACCTGTTGGTGGACGTTCCCGTGGGCGTGCCGGCCGCCGCGCCCGCCCCCGCGCCCCGCGCCGCCCTGCCGCCCGCGCACCGGCCGCTGGCGGGGCAGCTGCAGTCGCCCGCCGCGCTGCACCACCACCTGCAGCAGGCCGCCAGCTTCCTCGAGGTAACCGCGCCCGCCCCGCGCCCGCCCCGCGCCGCCGTGTACTATTTTGTCTGATGTTTGTTCCCGGGTTGCAGGCGATGTCGGATATCCACGCGCTGCTGTACGTGGCCAGCAACGAGACGCTGCCGATCGACCTGGCCACGCTGGCGCCGCTGCTGCGCGCCGTGCGCGAGCGGGACGCGGCGGCGGCCGAGCGCTGGCGGGCCGGCTGCGCCGCCTGGGCCACGCTGGAGCAGCTCGCCGCCGCCGCCGCCGCGCCCGACCTCGCGCCGTCAGTACACACGCACACGCACACACACACACACACACACACATGAACGCCGGCCTAGACTAACACCTCCCCCCTGCCCAAAACTAATTTATTTGCGAGGTTTTTCGGTTTACAAATTGATCTCTGATCTCACTACAACTTTGTAACATTCTCAGTCCGCCATCTCGGATTTGAAAATGAATGTCATTTTCGTAATCAGCACCCCCGGAAACCCAGTAAATGGCACATATCGATTTTTAATAAAAACTAATGTCCGCCGTCTTGGATTTTAAAATGGATATCATTTTCGTGTTCAAATCAGCACCCCCCGGAAACCTAGAAAATGATAAATGATATTACGGTACCTATGTGATGGCGCCATTTTTTGGGCTTAGTTACGCTTCCATAAACATTGTTATTCGTAGGGTGTACACAACGGTGCTGCGCGAGAATGCATGTCGTCATCTCGCATAAATACAGAACTGCGATTTCTTCAAGTTCCACTCGTATTTTATTGTTAAAAATATGTGACAACCTTAGTGGTGCTGTGGCCTTGCGATAAATTTATTTATTTATTTTTATTTATTTAGAAATGCAATTGAGGAGGATTACGGTGTCGGCATTTAGGCAAACATCAAAAGGCGTCAGCATCGGTCCGCTGTTTTTTTACTCGACTGCCCATAGAAAAAGAGTGTATTGTTTTCAGGGTTTATATAATTTGACACTGTGGCATGGTTACAGCGAGGCGAGCGCGGACGCGGCGGCGGGCGAGGTGTGGACCTGCCAGCTCTGCACCTACCACAACTCGCCGCGCCGCGACGCCTGCGAGATGTGCGCCATGCCCAGGTCAGTGCTCTGGCGCGTGCGCTGTACTTGTGTAATATACTATTATCTACACACAAAAATTCTAAATTCTAAATTTTATTCAGCAAATAGGCAGTTGAATGCTCTTTTACACATCTTTTTTTTTTTAGTCTACCAGCGCTTTCGGAAAGACCACATATTATAAGTACTCTAAGATGGGTTCAGAAACCGAAGGCATATCATGCCCGTACCCGTCACGAATTATTGTTTTTTTTTTATTGTGAATTACGTTGGTTTTTGAAGATGTTTGTTAGTCGGGCTATACTAGACTGACATACGTGTGTTATCCGTTTCTCACGGTAGTTTCATGTTAAAAGATGATTCAAATTTGAAACACTTAATTACGAGATCGATGTGATAATTCTGCGGGTGGTAGGACCTTGTGCAAGGTCCGTCCGGATCGCTACCACCATCTTACTCGATAATCCTGCCGCTAAGCAGCAGTGCTTGCACTGTTGTGTTCCGGTGTGGAGAGTACAGAGAGAGACAGCCGGTGTAATTACGGGCACAAGAGGCATTTCATCTTAGCTCTCTAGGTTGGTAACACATCTGCAAACCCTCCGGGGTTGCGGGTGTCTATGGGCAGTGGTGATCACTTACCATCAGCTGACCCACTTGCTCGTTTACCTTCCTCGTCGTATAAAAAAAAAATATAATGATATTTCAATACTGCTGGTGGCGGCCGGGTGGCAGTCGGCGACGTGCTGATCAGTTTCTGAACGCATTATAGAGGACTTATGATGTGTGTAGTTAAAATAATGTATGCAACTAATGACGACCGGATAGCTTAGTGGTTAGCGACCGTGACTATGAAGCTTGAGGTCCCGGGTTCGAATCCCGGTCGGGGCAGATGTTTGTATGATGAATACGAATGTTTGTTCACGGGTCTTGGATGTTTAATAAGTATATAAGTATGTATTTATCTATATAAGTATGTTTATTCATTGTCTAGTACCCATAGTACAGGCTTTGCCTAGTTTGGGACTAGGTCAATTGGTGTAAATTTGTCCCATGATATTTATTTATTTATTATTATTTATAACTCCACATAATTAGGCCTTAAAACACTCGTGTGATCCTATTATGAAATCCAGCTTCGCCTCGTTTCATAAAAACACACTCGTGTTTGAAGGACCCTCATTATGCAGCAGTTGCATAAATTACTATTATGTATTCTGTGCTTTAACACACAATGTACTATTCTCGAAGAATGTTTGTTGCATTACAGGGGGAGCGCGTAAGCCGGCGGGCGGCGGGCTGCTTTACGGGTGCGCGGGCGGGCGGCGCCGGCGCCACTTTTATATACGAGGGACGCGATGGGAACGATGATATACACGATGCGCTGACGGCACGCGTTTTATTGCAGTCGCCAGGGGGCGCTGGGGAGCGGGGCGGAGCGGAGGCGGCCGCGGCCGACACAACCAAGGGGAACGGCCATGTCTATACAATGTCGCGTTCTATTAAAATAAGTAATAAGCACGGACCAACCAACCCTCTAGACACCGCATCTTCTATAATTTACTTGGAAAGTCATTACGAAAAAAGCCGCAGTGAGCGGGCCGGGGGAATGCGTCGTGATTGGTTCATGGCTTGTCGTCTCGCTTGTCATCAGCACATGCAGCACGGCGCGCCATTTTGTCGCTTGTCGCGCAGTGCGTCCCTTTCATAGTGATGGAATTAGTGAAGGACGCCCTGAGCGACAAGCGACAAAATGGCGCGCGTGCTAGCTCCCCCTGGTCGAAAGCGAGCCGCGATTCGAGGCTAGAGAGATTTATAGGTGCAAATGAGCATATGCGTTTCGGAAACGTTCGCCCTGACATTTGGTGTCCAGAGGGTGGCTGGTCCGTGGTAACAAGCCTATTGCAGCTAGTTTCACTATTAACTATATTAGTTTTTTTCTTTAAGTTAATATTCATATAAGGCGCTATTGATTTAAGCAGAGGTCTAAAGTGTTATACGAAATTGTAGAGACCTTTGTATAGTGAAACCAGCTACAGCAAGCTTATTATTATAAAGGAACGCCACATTGTACAGACTTGGCAGTCCACTTGGTTTTATCGTCATGTAGTTGACAGCATTCGCATTGTGAGGGAAGCGCGAGAAGTGGTTTCTGTTGCAACCGATGTCGTCGGCATTGGTTTAGTCGAACCGTTTGATTCCTGACCCGCCGTAGAACGTTCTCACAGTAAATGTCATAATGATTTCCATGTCAGGCAATGCGACTTCACCAATGGCATTTTCTACGAAGACGTTCCACAGTAGGTCATGATTCAGTTGCTCCGATAGTACCTGCAGGCTTATTGTGTAACTCGCTCGAAATCACAATCGCGTTCGTTTGACAGTTCCAAGCAGAACTCGCTTTGAAAAAGGAACAAATTGTATCGCATAAAGTCATAATCATGACAATCGAAAGCGATGCCGAGGCATTTTTGAAGCCAATTGAACGAATTATTTTGGCATATTAACGGCATTAGAATCCTTTTGTTACACGAAACAATGATATTATAAGTAGACCCCGCATTTTTGTCGCAATATGGTAGTTTGGGGAGTACTTAAATGGAGCGGTGTTAATTCCGTTGGACACCATTTCCATTTACTTCCCAAACTACCCTACTGCGACGTCATTGCGACAAAAATCCGGGGTCTAATAATAAGTAGACACGTCACATGCTCACAAAATAATCGAAAAACATGTTCCGAACATGTTGACATTTGCGCGCAAGTTTGGTCCTTATTCGAGAGCGACGGAGGCCTTTTTTGCGCTGCATTTTCTTCTTGCTAATGACGTATCTACCTCTTTTATAATGTGTAGAGTCAGCAGCAATAATTTCTAAGCAACCGAAGCGGTCACAATGATCTGTCCAAGCTCTTATGTCTGTAACAATAGAGCCGTGCTTAGCTAAGCAACCGAAGCGGTCACAATGATCTGTCCAAGCTCTTATGTCTGTAACAATAGAGCCGTGCTTAGCTAAGCAACCGAAGCGGTCACAATGATCTGTCCAAGCTCTTATGTCTGTAACAATAGAGCCGTGTTTAGATCACTGAGCGCTTCGGTTAGCAACTGTTGCTGCTGACTGTAATATCATTGACACGAAAGCAATCTCTCAAAGTGCTCGGCATCGCGATCCTTTTCGCCCGTCAAGCCGATGCCGTTCCGAGTGAGTTAGACAATAAGCTTGCCGGCGCCGCTTCGATGGATGAGCTCCCTTGCAGCCGTTTTCTCAAACTGTAGATAGTGCTTCGACTGACTGACCCGAGAAACTTCTGGCTATAGACGTAATAGTGGATTGCAAATACATGACGGTCTCAACTGTTTCGCGTCGTCACATTTGATGTAAAATGCTTGAATATGGCAAATATTTTCTACGAATAAATGTTATGTTTAGTTTTTGTCTGTCTTCTCATCTTTAATTTAAACTAGTGACTCGTGATTATACTTTAAATACTCACCGAAACAATGATACACAGAAAACCAGAACAATATGGCTAGCCCAGGGAATCGAAATCGTTGACATTCCGTGTCACGTGCCGTACCATATTACACCAAAGTTAGTACTAATAGGCTTTGAAATTTTCCCAAGCATTCTAGTAACAGCTCTTTTATCAGTATAATATGTAGTGAAGAGAAAATAGAAACAGATATTCCTTTGAGATTGTATATAACCAGTGGGCGGCTGAAGGATGCAAATTACGTCAAAATAATGTCGAATGATATGTGTAATATGGATATGACTACAATTAATGCATATTTTTAATACATAAATATTACTCGTAATTTAATAAGTCTTATCCATCTTATGCTTTCGTAACCATATTGCATCCATCGGGCGCCCTTTGATTACAATTCAGTTGTCTGCTGTTTTACCATTTAGTTTACTTATGCCTGTTGGTGTGTTAAGTGTGTAATATGCATCAAACCTAAAACGCAATGTCTGCTTGACGACATCAGTTTTAACCACATCCTAGGGTTTGGGAAAGTTACCCAAAAGGATAAGCTAATTTATGTAATGAAGGTTGCTGTCCACTGCAAAGTACGGATCCGGTCAGCTGCGGCCACTCCCCCTAGGGCCACTGTCCAAATTCCTAGTTCGTACATTACGTAATACTATTGCCACGAATGACCACTGTGTGCATTATTCCTAGGTCAGTTAGGTTAGTATTCGCCAATAAACATAACAGAGGTTCGAGCACTACTTTTCGAATCCTGTGTCACGTAAAATCGAATAGTAAACGCAGAGTTTGTATGACGTTTGGAACAGCGCCCGCCCGTGAGCGTATTTGGAGCTAAAATTTAGTATGTTTCTCAATCTCGATACGATAACCGTAACGTTACGCAGCATTCGTAAAGTCGAGCTCGACCCTCAGTACAAATATTCGCCAATAAACGTAAGTTTGGCGATAATTTAATGTAAATAAAATTATGTACCTTTTTAACCGACTTCAAAAAAACGAGGTTCTCAATTCGTCGGTTTTTTTTTTAATGTATGTTCCCCGATTACTCGAAGACGGCTGGACCGATTTCAAAAATCCTTTTTTCGTTTGAAAGGGTATACTTTCTAGTTGGTCCCATTGTCACCAAGTCAGGATCTGATGATGGGATCCCAGGGAAATCAAGGGCAACCCTCAAATTTTATAGGGACGGATCATGTGTTTCATATATTTTCTAAAGCTATTCAAGTATTTGCGTCTGGTAGTCATCATCTTATGTTGAGCTGATGATGGAAGGTACAACTCCTTAACGGTTAAGAGTTGGAGGATAATTCTGAAAATGTTAAATCATTATTCGAAAGGGTATACTTCTGAGGTGGTCCCATTGTCACCAAGTCAGGATCTGATGATGGGATCCCAGGGAAATCGAGGGCAACCCTTAAATTTTATAGGGACGTATCATGTGTTTCATATATTTTCGAAAGCTATTCAAGTACTTGCGTCTGGTAGTCATCATCTCGTGTTGATGAGGTGATGATGGAAGGTACAACTCCTTAACGGTTAGGAGTTGGAGGATAATACTTTAAATATTAACGTAATTAAAATTTGTGAAATAAAAAATCTTTTAACAAAAAGTAAAACCGCCTTCAAAAAAAACCTCAGAAAAAAAAACATAAAATAATCCCCAAAAAGCCATGAGTTTTATGGCCTAGCAGAAATATGAAGTCGGTGCTTCATTCCAAGAATATTCCGCTCGCACCGCACCGACTTCATATTTCTGCTAGGCCTTTATGACTCATGGCTTTTTGAGGATTATTTTGTTTTTTTTTTGAAGGCGGTTTTTTGAGGAATAAACTTATTTCGTCATCATCAACATGGAATAGGAGCTCCGCGGCGGAACTACGTCAATAATACGTCCATTGCCCCGAATCACTACCTACTGTGAACTCCTAGGTCAGGTTAGTTTTTTTTTTCAAACTTTCAACGTTAACCCCGGGTTAGCGTGTAACCCAGGTCAGTGCAGTCGGCCCGAGTGTTCGGAGGGGGCGCCACTAATGTGTTTTACATGGTATCCCTTCGTTAGTCATAATAGGAAGATAGTTCTTTATTGTTACTTTAAACAAAAACTTGTAGGGGAATGACCTCTGGTTCCAACGACTACTAGCTTCTACTACCTACAGCTACTTCCCAGTGAGATGGCAAAGGAAACAACGCAGTCGATTTTGTAAAAATACTTTTATTCAATATGTACAATTTAGTAACTAGGCGCCGCGCAGCCGGGGCCGCGGGCGGCGGGCGCTGCCGCACGCGTTACACGATATAATGCGAACCATATACGCTATATACAATGAACACGAGTGCAATTATAAATTTGAAACATCTATAAAGTAGACCGTCCACAATTGGCAGCGAACATAAGTGTTCTACTCTACAGGGGTTTAATACGTATTGTGTAGGGCGACAAATATTTTAATACGCATCATTGCACGAGTCATTAGAACAGGGTTTCTCAAAGTGTGGACGCGAGCCACCGGGGTTCGCGACAAGATGTGGTCAGCAGCAGAAGTAGCTAAGCAACCGAAGCGGTCACAATGATCTACACTAGCTCTTATGTCTATAACAATAGATCTGTGCTTAGATCATTGTGACCGCTGCGGTAACTAAGCTATTTCTGCTGCTGACTGTACACCTGGTCATGAAAATTAAGATTGAAATTGACCAAAATTGCTCCAGAAATCGACCCTATGTATGATTAGATTCGCAACAAGCCCACCCGTCACATTAGCTAATGACAATATAATGAACAGTATATTTATGCTTGTATTAACTTTTAATTAAATAAATTAACCTTACTTTATTCGTCATATTTTTAAAGGGGTTTTCAGTGGTCCAGGAAATTTAATAGGGGTACGTGGGCCTATAAGTTTGAGAAGCCCTGCATTAGATTGTTACATATAATATTCTCTTACACGGGCATAGCTAAATCACTATAAATACAACAGCTGTCAGAATCAGGGCTCTCTGTCGCGTCAGATCAGGCCGGCGCTGGGAGCCTCGCGATCCGGCGCCGGACACGACTACGACGCCGGATGCTACTCGTCATTTTCATAAAACTAATTAGCTAATAATAATAAGTATACATACAACGTAATGTCTTAAAGCATCTTTTTTTTTCTTGTTTTAAAATGTTTGCCTTAACTAATAAATACCATAAGAATAAAGACACACCAGAAGACAAGTGAAGTGGTCGGTATTAATTGACGTCGGAAGGTACGAGATACGGTGCATTTGGATATGAATTACCTATGATCTAAGTATTACCTACTCGATCACAATAGAACTCGCTCGCGCTGTAACTTTAGGCAAACGAGCTCTTATGTCTCAGAGAGAAAAAAATTGTCACGCGTATAATACGTGGTGAGTGGCAACATTTGGTTTCCACTAACGATTTTAAGACTGACAATAATTTCGAGATAGAAGCTGAATAAGTTGGTGAACATACCACATCGTCTCCCAGGGCGTCTTTATTCTTGTGGTAATACAATTTTTTAAATTTTCATATTTTGTATTTTTTTTTCGGGGCTCTCAGTAGCGGAGCTCCGGGTCCCCGCGGCGCGGGCCCCGCAGCGGGACAGGGGCACAAGTGGGCCTTGGGTAGACTATATTTGAATTCGTTATGGACTGGATACTGATTTCTAATTAAAAATAAATCAAGCTGTGACACCAGAACCCTATTGCGGAATTGTCAGGAGAATTTTTAATGGTTTTGCAATGAAAGAACACATCGTGAAGGAACCGGCCAAATCCGAAAAACAATTTTAGTGATGTGTGCGTTTAGTTTCCAATCTGCGCGAGCCTCGCGTGGGACCAGCCCAGCTCTGCTGCTCGAGAGGTCTGCTCGACCGTGCACTCAGTTCACCAGGCCCAAGGGGGCCATTCAACTTCATTTTTGCAGTGCAACGAATTTAAAGATAGTCTATTTTTTATCTCACTAATAACGCTATAGGAAAACGGCTGCAGTGCCCACGCTGCGGGCGACTTGACATTCATTATAATCTATCGTATTTGAAACAAAAATTCAAATCATATCATAACAAAATAAATGGCCACAATCATTATTTTAGACGCGGAAGTGACTATTAGCAAATATTTTCAATTAGATCATTAAATTTTGGTATACAATACCGGTACCTATAGTACAATACAATCATAGTCATACGAGTAAAGCTTGACCAGGGGTACCTACGAGAGTCGTCCGGGAGATGCTTAGCTTAGCATCACTTATTATGCTCCAATTCGTGTCGTGTTCCCATACGATTTAAAACCAAAGTTCTCTGCATTGCTGCAAATTAACTCAACTAGCGTCTACGTCCCGGCCGACAGTCTCGTAACATTTCCGGTCAGGCTTCACTCGTGATCTCGAACATACACTGTCATGAATCATGAACAACACGAAACTCTGTCGGATTAACTCCTCAGGTAATCGACACAGAAATTTGAAAGATCAACTAAGTACAATCTTCGACGGGGACCGTCGACAGATCGCGGCGCCTCGGGAGCTCAGCGGCGCGCCGACGCTGGATCACCAGGGGTGAATATGAGCAGCGGCGGGGCGGGGCGGGGCGGGGCGGGGCGGCTAGTCGGCGGCGGGCGGCGCGGCGCGCATGGGCGGGAAGTGCCTCGGGTCGCGCAGGTCGAAGGCGCCGCGCGGCGGGGAGCCCTGCAGCGCCGCGCCCAGCTCGCCCTCGCGCTCCGAGTCTGCGGCGGCACACGCGTCAGCTGCTGCGCCCGGGCGCCGCCGGCCGCCTGCGGGCTTGTCGCGACGCGCGCCGCCCGCTCGCGCATACCGCCTCTCGTCAAGCGTTCGATGGCGAGCGCGCGTCGGACGACAAGCCGGCAGGCCGCGGCTCACGCGCCCTGTCTAAAGGTCTCATCCACCTAAGCGGTAATCGACGACATACCTAATGTAAAAATAATAAGTTCGTTTGAAGCGGAGACCATAACTTTACCAATTCTGTGTTCATGCAAGTTTGAAACTAGTCTAAAGCGATCGCCAAGCCAAACCGTGGCTCAAATTTGTGACTGTTCTCTGTGGAGATCATGGGAGTCGTGACCGAGTGGGTGAATGCGACGCTTAAACAGTCCTACACCCCGCGGTCGGTTATCTGCGGGCGCTGGCGGTTTTACAAATACAATTCTAAGAAATAGGCCCGGCCTGACGCGTGGCGGCGCCATTAATTAGCTCGCCGAACAGCTTTTACGCTGCTCAAGCAGCGGCAAAGCGTGAGGACCCGTCAGGCCGGACGCTACTTCTCTCCACACCGAGGAGACAAGACAGTGTCAATAGAAAAGCTAGACGGGACGTCGGCGCGCAAAACCGCCCGATATGCAAAACTGGGATCATTAAATTTGAGGTATATAATGAGTTATGTCTGCGTTACGAAAACCCAAGCTCGTGAGGTGACTCTAGGGTGATGCAAGTGAGGGGAGACGGCTGGAGGGCGGGGGAGGCCGAGACACACACACACACACACGGCCGCGGGCTCCGGCGCGCCGCTCGCCTGCTGCGGGCGGCGCCGCCGACCATCCGGGGCCTTCTTGATCCCGTCTTCTTTTTTCCCAAAAACTTAGTAATTGTCTTCTCGGACGTATTTGTAAATACACTATTTTACATCGCTCATTTAATTTTGACTATAGGTAAGTAAAGCTTCCGGGATGTGACAGTAAGTACAAACAGATACCCTCGTATGAAATTAAATGATCACAGGCATCCGACCGTCTCTTCAGTAAGTGCTCAGCAAAGTTACACTTGAAATCGATAACTGATTTTAATATTAAAAGATACGGGTATTTGTGTTCAATTGGATACACGGGCTCATTTTATATGGGCGCTCGGGTCTCTAGTTTAGTTCAGAAACTGTTGCCAGTCAAATTATGAAAAAGGTGTCGAAAATTTTAATACTACTAAAGAAAGCCCCGATACTTATTGATAAATTTTACCCAAACTTTAAAATTTATAGCGATTAAGAGAAAGGACGAACGCGGTTTCGAATAAAATTCAGACTAAGCGTAATCATAGGAATATATTTGGTATAAATTGTGTATGTACAGCGACGGACGGCGGCGGCGGCGCGGCGGCGCCCGGCGGCCGCTAGTCGCCCTCCCCCGGCCCTGCGGACACGCGGCGCGTCAGCGTCTTGCCGCCTTAGAGCTAACACGGCCCGCGCCGAGCACGCGGCGCGTCAGCGGGCTGCCGCCTTAGAGCTAACACGGCCCGCGCCGAGCACGCGGCGCGTCAGCGGGCTGCCGCCTTAGAGCTAACACGGCCCGCGCCGAGCACGCGGCGCGTCAGCGGGCTGCCGCCTTAGAGCTAACACGGCCCGCGCCGAGCACGCGGCGCGTCAGCGGGCTGCCGCCTTAGAGCTAACACGGCCCGCGCCGAGCACGCGGCGCGTCAGCGGGCTGCCGCCTTAGAGCTAACACGGCCCGCGCCGAGCACGCGGCGCGTCAGCGGGCTGCCGCCTTAGAGCTAACACGGCCCGCGCCGAGCACGCGGCGCGTCAGCGGGCTGCCGCCTTACAGCTAGTAACACGGCCCGCGCGCGGCGACAGGGATTCGCCGCGCGCGGAGACTTCGCCAGACACGCGGCGCGCCGGCGGACGGCTATGGTCTCCTATAAACGCCGTCGGCCGTGTAAGCGTCACGCCGTACGCTGCGTCACGATGGTTACTATAGAAATGTACTATGCCCTTAGTGTAATCAAAAACAACAAAATACGTCTCGATCGCGTTTGCGTTAAAGTGTCAAATAGTATGAGAATTGTTAAACGCGAACGCGATCGAGACGTATTTCATGGCCGGGTCGGCGTTACACTCGGCGCTCTGGTGTGGTCTCTTTCGCACGCGACGTCGCCGCGTGGACGCCGTCGGCGGCATTCAGACGCGTTGCGCCGCGGCTCTAGTTATTTCGAATCATTGCAGCGTGAAGGTTGTATTTAGCGTCAGTACAAAATGACGAAATTTGATAAAGAAAAAGACGAATTATTGATTGAATCAATTAAATGTTATAATACTTATAATGCAATTCAAGTGACTCGAGCACGGTCAAAAATGTCGAATTTATATCACACAACTACACGCGAGCACTGTTTGTCGGCTACTATTGTGAATGAGATGACGTCGTTGGCGTTTGAGTTGTATTAACTGTGACGCTGCGTCTGGCGTTCAGACGTCGATAAGAACGTTTACGCTAAAGTCGGCCGCCGCGTATAGCATTTGATAGGAGACCGTAGCCGAACACTCCGCCGGACGCGCGGCGCGCCAGCCCTTAACAGCTAGTCACACGGCCCGCGCGCGGCAACAGGCGGCGCGCGGGGCTTCGCCGCTCGCTACTCACCGGGGGAGGGGGTGGGGGCGTACCTGTCATGCGCGCGGGGTCCCGGCCGCGCACGGCGCCCGCGTAACTGTGGCCCGCCGCCGCTGCACCGACAACACCGTTAGACTCGCCGCGCACGCCTCGCACGCCTCGCACGCTCACGCTCACAGCCACGCGGGCGACCTCTGCACTCGGGACTCTCCGGTGGCGTATCGTAACAGTACTCGAGAGGGACGGGGCACGAATAATATAATAATTTCAAGGAGATACTTATGATACGATATCTCTTCACAGTGGGAGCTGCCGGACGGCCGGAAATCGTATGTCACCGAAACTATTGTTACTCGCTGAAAGCGATGCTAAAAGACTCAACGGTTTCTCTAATTCGGGATATGTTTGATTCCAGGCTCTTTAGATGCACTTCAGGAATATACTTCTTTTATTCGAAACTGCTCGAATTGCTTACTTATTTCTGGATGTTACGTGCTTCCCAAATACTGACTCTTTCTTATATAAGTTTGAGTGATTTTGAAAAGGGTTTTCTTTGGTGACATACGTCTGAGGAGGTATCCGGCGCCCGCTCGCGCGGAGTCGAACCGCTCTCCCGGCCACTGCGCGACCGCTCGCATACATCACGCTCCACGCGGCCACTCGCGCACACGATAGTAATACAAATATATACACAATTGAATAATAAACATATGAAATATAATAACATTCGTAAATGTCGGGGTATAGAGATAATAAATAAGTATGAGAGGTAAACTACGACGTCGAGGGAGACAGAGAAGATACTTGGCGTCGACAAGACCGCGGCGTGTCAGGGGGCGGGACGGGCGGGAGGGGGGGACTGTGCGGCGCGGGGCGAGCCGCGCGGGCCATGGGGCCCGGCCGCAGCCCCGGCCGTTAATGTGCGAACAGACACAGACATCAGACACAGCGCGCTCGGGCGCTGCGCACAAGGGCTAACGCGCGGTGCGCTCGCAAACAGGGCGCGTTTGCTCACACAACACGTCGTTAATGACAGGGCTTCGCACTGTATCTCCACAGATCGGCGGGCGAGACTAACAATGCATCGCAATAGACACCACCGTCAAAATAATAAGAACAGTTAAATTTATTCACGGCGGCCGTTCTGCAAAGATGCATGCGGTGCCGGCGCGCACGCCAGTGCTCACCGTCGGGCTGCGCGGGCGGCGCGGGCGGCGCGCGCGGCTCCAGCAGGCGGTGCGTGCGCAGCAGCGCGCAGTCGCCGCCGTCCGCCGCGTCCAGCGCGTACACCAGCAGCAGGCCGGCGCCCGTCGCCACCAGCAGGCGCGGCGCGCGCCCCGAGCTGCGCACACAGCGCTTATTAATTAGAGCCGCGCCGAGGCAACCGATTTAATATAGTTTTCGTGTGGCGATCAAAATACTTGAGGCCTTTATTTTCTTTTGAGTAGTTTATATTTTAAGTTAGTCGGAGAGTTGACCACAATGAGGGCTACCGCGAGTTAAAAATTCGCTGGTGTCGTGTGAGGTCTATCTGTCGAATTTCCACTAATTATAGGCCAGAAGCCCTCATCGTCATCATCATCAGCCCATTCTAGTCCACTGCTGGACATAAGCCTCCCCTAATGAGCGCCGTATCCAGCATCTGCCTACAGTCTCTCGCAGATCGCGTAGCTATTTTGACGCTCTTTATCGACTTGAACTGTCAGTTATTGTACGACTATGACAGCTAGCTGTTTTCGATGGCACCTGCGCCCAACTGCCCCGCCGCCCGGCCGGCTGTGGGCACGCACCTGGTGATGGCCAGCATGGCGCGGCGCGGCGGGCCGGGCAGGCGCGCGGCGGCGAAGGCGCGGCCCTGCGCCAGCACGTCTGCCACCTGCGCGGGCAGCAGCCCGGCGCCCGCCGCCACGGCCGACGACAGCCAGCCCAGCCAGCCGCCCGCCTCTGCTGCGCCGGCGCCCGCCGCTGCAACACGCGCACACTCAAAATTCAAAATTATATTTCAACGAAGGAGACAGGGCAATCGTGCGGGGGGTGCGGGGTGAGGGGGGGGGGGGGGGGAGCTTTGTATACGCCGCCACTGCCCGATTAGTTAGGTACTTTAGGTCTCTACTTTTAGAGTTATCGGTGACGCGTGTGATTAGCGTTAATTATTTTTAATTAAAATGAAACATCGCAAAAATGTTTGGACCGAAATTTCGCTAATTATTTTGCGTGTTAGACAAAAAATTACAAGCATTTTCAAATTCAAGATAGCGGGGATGCTTTTTTTATAAAAGCCAACATGGGTGTCACTTTCTTGGTTTCCGGGGGGGCTGATTACGAAAATGACATCCATTTTGACATCCAAGATGGCGGACATATTTTTTTGTTAAAAATCGATATGGGTGTCATTTTCTATGTTTTCAGGGGTGCTGATTACGAAAATGACATCCGTTTTCAAATCCGAGATGGCGGACTCATATTTTTTTTCAAAATTGATATGGGTGTCATTTTCTATGTTTTCAGGGGTGCTGATTACGCAAATGACATCCGTTTTCAAATCCAAGATGGCGGACTCATATTGTATGGTTGAAGCTTGAGGAAAAGTTGTAGTAGTTGAGTTACTAGGTAGAGTTGAACTTAAAACACTGTTTAGTTTAAAACCCACTAAAGTTTAATACCCGAAATAACAAGTTATAAGTAAAATGCTCAGCTGTGACCGATCGCGAGCAGTGTTATTTGTCAACTAAGTAAGAATGCGTCGAATGCGAATATTTAGGTCATGTATCAGCAAAATACTGTACGATGTACTTCGTACACATATTTTTGTTCAAAATTGATACGGGTGTCATTTTCTATATTTTCAGGGGTGCTGATTAAGAAAATGACATCCATTTTCAAATCCAAAATGGCGGACGTAATTTTTTCTTAAAAATCAACATGGGTGTCACTGTCTAGGTTTCCGGGGATACTGATTACGAAAATGACATCCATTTTGAAATTCAAGAAACCCACAAAACGACACGTCGATTTTTAAGAAAAAAATGTCCACCATCTTTAGTATTAAATTACATGTTTTTAATTTAGTAATTTAGTTTTTAACATAAGATATTTATAGCGGTATTAATGTTATTGGCCAATTCTTCTTGTGTCCTTGTATTATTATTTATGTCTAAAACACAGGTTTCACATGTTACCTGGTTTAGACATTGGTAGCGCCGCAGGTTAAATATGTGTTTTATGGATCTTTTTACTGTTGGCGGCTCCTGCCAAAATTTATTATATCTATTGTCAAAAGAAGAAAAATATATACGTCAAATACGTTTCAAGGAAAACTAAATGCATTTCTAATTTAATCATAAAATTAACAAATAATAGTGGCGCAGCAGAGAAGGGGGCCCCCAACGGCCTGAAGACGCCGTATGACGTAAGTGGTTATTCTTATATGTGTTGTGTTCGGTCACAAGAGTCGCCCCGATTTATACAATAATACAAACCTAAATTAAGACTCCCTGAGGCGCTAATAGACATACTGTATAATTACTTATTAGATCTAAGTTTGTTATATGTAATTTTTTAATGTAATGTGCACTAATCTTACTGGAAATAAATTACTACTATTACCATCTTGTAATCAGCACCCCTGAAAACATAAAAATTTACACCCATGCCCATTTTTAACAAAAACATTTGTCCGCCATCTTGGATTTGAAAACGGATGTCATTTTCGTCATCAGCACCCCTGAAAACATCGAAAATGACATCCATGTCGATTTTGAACAAAAACGTGTGTCCGACAACTAAACCCTGAAACTTTGGCCAACAATTAAATCGTCATCATTCTAAAGGGTGTAGATCGTTACGTCTCGTCGTGCCGATCTCGCGGCACTCGTTTGCGTGAATAAGCTACCGCGCTTCGATCACTCCCTTTAAGTGCAATATTTTTTACCCTGAACTATAAAATGTCAAATTGTCATTCCAAAATGCTAGTCCAAAAAATAATATCACGTGACCGAATTCAATGAAAACTATGTCAATGTCAATTTTTTGGGTCAAAAATGTCAAAATGTCATCCGCTATTAGATTTTTTATACGAAATGGACCTTCGAGCCAAATTTTAAATATGTGTCATGTTCGACGTTCGTGTCTAAGTAATTCGTCCGTGTGAGTATTTTCTGGCTGTGCAGTGCAGTATGTAGGACGTGCGTACCTGCTTGGTCGGGCTGCAGCGGCGCGGGCTGCGGGGGCTCCGCGAGCCGGAACACGTGCACCGTCTCGGTGTTGGACGAGGCGGCGAGCAGGCCGCCGCACGCGCTGAAGGCCAGGCAGGAGATGCTGACGCAGCGCTTGACGCCGCGCCGGAACTCGAACAGGCGCACGCGCTCCGGCACCGCGAACACGCGGATCACCGTGCCGCGCTCCGACGCCGTGGCCAGCCGCCGCCCGCACGCCGACCACGCCAGCGCCGCCAGCCCCGAGTCGTGCGCCGACAGCACGCACTTGGCCGTCAGGTGCACCGCGTCGAAGATCTGCACCTGCAACACGGGGGGGGCGTGAGGGGGGCGCCTCACCCAGCGGGCAGCGCGGGAGGGGGGGGCGTACCTCGCCCACGGCGCTGGAGCCGGGGTAGGCCAGCAGGCAGCAGTCGGCGCCGGGCGCCAGCGCGCACAGCCCGCGCGGGTTGGGCGGCGTGTCGCGGATGGTGTGCAGGATCTTCATGTCGCGGATGTTATGGATGTGCAGCGACTCCTCCAGGCACACCACCAGCCGCTGCAACACGACATACGACAAGTACGTTAGGCCAGGCAATCACGGGGGACGAATGTATCGCCAGCGGCGGCGGGTGGAGTAGCGCGACGTTGGCCGACTTTGCTCTACAAACAACATCCATGCAAAACGTGTAGCGCGGTTTTTACAGATGTGTCCGTCGCCCCCGTGTCCCGTGTCGCCGCCTGCCGGGTCGGTAGGCTCCGGGGCTCCATAGAGATGGACCAGCGGCGCTCTTCGGTCCTTGTTAATAGGCTTTAGTCACTAGAAATACGTTTAGATATGGCATTTTCAATTTATGTGTACCAATATCTCACATTTAAACATTTAATACATTGAGAAAGACTGTCACGAAACAAACTATAAAATCAAGTTTTCAATGTAACTTCATGATTTTTTTTAGACCAAGAAAACGCAATATGTCTTCAACTGCTTGAAAACAAAATAAGACAAAAACTACACCAACTTTCTTTTAATTATTACAAAATAATCATGGCAATGGTAGGTAACTAAAACTTTTTTTGAGTTCCTCTAAATGCGACCATAAGATGTACAGTCAGCGTCATATATATGGTGACATCCAAAGTGCTCAAATAGTTCGGTACACCATACGATTTGTATGTCACCATATATATGACGCTGACTGTACTCGTTTGTACGTAAATACGATCACAACACAATCAAAACGCTAATGTACGTCACCCGTACATGCTTTCCCGAGTCCCGAGCCCCGACGCGTAAATGATCCCGATCCGTTCAACCTAACGCTGCTCGCGTGGCGTGGCGACTGCCGACTGTAATTGATTGTAATTCCAACCTCAGATGCGACCTGTCGCCTGTCGGGTCATTCCAATGGTTTATTGCCTCTTTCGCATCACGGCTATCGGTGCGTCTATCATTAAATTACAGTTTCTTAGCATTACTTTAATAGTTCGCTGACGAGTTTTTATCTGATTCAGTTATTAAGCGCAAAAATTATCAAAATGGCTGTAACTGGCCATATTGCCAATATAATCTGTACGAGAATGAAATTCGGTTATCATTAAACTATCATTTCAAAGTTCAATATTTCAAAAACGGGTGAACCGATTTTAATAAACCCTAGCTAAGAACCATCTCGATTAAACTAGCGTTTGGGAGCTGTGATGCCACAGACAGATACACAGGTCAAACTTATAACAACCTTCTTTTTCGTCGGGGGTTAAAAACGTATAGATCCAGAACTGTTACCGAGAGCATTCTGAAAGTATTAATACTCAGGATCGCCATTAACTGGACGACGTATTCTGAAGTGGCCTGGCCAATGATAATGGCCGTAGTGGCAATTTACCCTTCTAACTAAACACGTTATTACGAATTTGCAAGTTTTCAAACTAAAAAGTTATAAAGTAGATCTGTTTCCTTTGTCTGTTGTTAAAAGGCGTTCGAGGGAGGTGCGTGGTGTTATTTCGTTCTGTTATTATTAGTTGGTCCCTTGCTACGACGCGACTAGCTAATATTTTTTGCAAGCAACAGAACAAAGGATACATGCCCGGGGAAAGAGCATCCATTATTTCAACCAACGTAAAAAATACTACGACCAGAGCACGGGTGGGTACCTACTTTGAACTGGCTATTGTTATTCGATGAACAAAAGATAAAGGTTCACAAGATGTTATCGTCCGATAATTGTTTTGCAAAACAAAGGTTTTTATTTTCAGAGTCATCGGACCAGGTCCCTATTTCACCAACTTTACAATTGTCAGTTTTCAATGACAATACGTTGTCAACTGCTGATTTGAAGAGCTTTTGTTTTAGCGCGCCTCATACTGTCAAAGAAATGTTATTCGAATTGTCATATAAAACTGTCAATTGTAAAGATGGGTGAAATAGGGGCCAGAAGACTTGCATGGGCGTGGGTGGCTTGCGTCACTCACCGAGCGGTTGAGCTTGACGGCGAGGATGGTGTTGCTGTAACTGTAGTTACATATCTCCGTCCCCTTCTTGTAGTGGCACACGATCAGCTTCCTGCAACAGACGCCGCGTCAGAGGCCCGACCATGCACGAACATTCGAATCCTACGCAACGTTATCGAGATAATTTGTATGACGTTTGGAACAGCGGCCCCCTCTAAGCGTATTTGGTAGGTACTACAATTTAATGTGAATTTTCTCGACGGTGATACGATAACATTACTACTCGATTACGTTACGTAGGCTTCGAATATTTGTGCTTAGGCCTCAGGCAATGCTCGACGACAAAACCCATTGTACCTACCTACCGTGACATGACAAAGCTTTCCACCCGACCACTCGAGTGATTCATATTAGTTAGCAATGCACTAAGATATAGATGTGTATTGTAAGTATTATTTCATAGCGTGTGCTCTATCCTTAGTTGCCAAGGCGGCCCCCAAGTTACATCGGGCACCCCAGGGTGCCAGCCCCGTAAGAGCTTCGCCAGCGTCTCGTCAAGGCCGGTGCTGGGCAGCCGTTTATTTACATCGAATCGGTTCAGCACGGCGCTCCGTACTAAGTAATGTGCATAACAAATACTTGAGCATATTACGAGCGCACGTGTCGCGCGGGGAGGAATGGCGGAGGGGGGGGCTGTTTGTTTGGAAACAAAGCGCAAAAACCAGCGGTTAAAAGTTGTACGCAGTCGCTGGCGTTTGTTATCAGCCGCCGCTCCACGTGCCATCCGCAGCTGCACGCACAATCATTTACATCTGTATAGCTGTGGGCTGCAGGCCTCCGCGCGGCGCTGCGGGCCGGGCGAGGCGTGACGCGGCGTCTGACGTCACTTCACATCACCTCGCCGACTCTTGCAAAAACAATCGCCCATGTTTACATCACCTAATTATTATACCGGTTAATTAACCGATTCCAATGATGTTGGTTACGGTTCCCGCCGCGGCCGGCATGAACTTATTGACGATCGATTCGATTATAGTCGTACAGTAGGTATGTTATTGTGTGCGTGACGCGTGCAGTAGCAGTACGCAGCGGCGCTGGAGCGGCGTCACGGCGTGAGTCAGCTGGTTATCGGGTGTTTTGTTTACGGCGCGCGACAGCTGCGCCCGCGACCTCACCGGCCCGACCGCTACTAAAATAATGCACCGCGATATCTGTACCCCGCCTCCGATCGCTCCTGCTAGTTCGAGGTCGTTCCGAATGTCGCGCCGTCCGTGTATCTATTATCTCTGCACGGAGACTGAAACGTGCAGCGAGGGAAACGCATTGTTGCGAACTTGTAGAGTAGAATGATCGGTGTCGTTATCTGACGTTGTGTAACCCGCGAGAGCCATGGCCAAGTTCACGCGAGACCGAAATAGCCGTGCGCTTCCCACTTAAAACCCGACGGCGGTTCACGACCAGCACCAACAACTCTTGGCTCCGACAACGTCCGCGGACACAACACGAGCCCTGCCGCGAGCATCGGGGACCATGTTCTTTCTCTAACAATAAGGTCATGTTAGATAAATACTTTGCAAAATGACCTACTTTCGACAACAGCGTCGATCTCGGTAGGCCGCAGCGTTTCACTTGAGGCTCGATATTTACTTAACATTTAGGTTCATTAGAAAAGAGTTATTTTTGAAATAACTATGTAGTAGATAGCGGTGGTATTGTTGCAACATTAGTGTTGACTTTTGATATCGTAAATTGCGTATTAATAGCGTACGCGCGGAGTGACGCAACGCGTGTGCGCGGCGTTGAATTAACCGAATCGAGTGCGCGGCGGACGCGGATGCCGCGCGCACCGATACCGCCGCCTACATCTGGCAATGCGTTCCACACATCGCCCTTATAAAATAGTACAATAACTAACTGTTTTCATCAGTAGGTAATCTTATAAAAACAATTGAGAGAATGGCTGCCAAAGGTGACCGTTACATCAGCATCTGAGTCTGACGGCATTCCGCTCTGGACACACACGCTATAGTGTAGTGCCAAAATGTTTCACCGTCACACAAACTGCTGAGAAATAACTGAAATTATATGTGGAAATGACGCCACTGTCGCCATCGCAACTTGCCAAGTCCCGAGTGGCTGGTAGCAGGGTAAAACATCACTATAAAAACTCCCTCAAGAGTAATGCAAGAATTAGCAGGACAAAACAGAAGAGATGAGGATGAGTGAAGTCAACTCAAGTTGACATTGAGTAGGTACTTTACTAGAAGGATAAGACGTGACTAGTTGCGAGCCATAGAAGTAGGTAAGTATAATTTTAATGCAAAATCCTATAGTAATAATAACAATGTACGGTCTCGGTTACCGATCCGTCGCACGCCACGCCTGCAAATGCCACCGCCAGGGAGTTGTCGCTAATCATGATTAGAGACTGACGTTCGTCCTGCCCCTCTGCGCAGCCGCCTAACAATTTATTCTGACGAACATTAAGTTAGGCATGTTCTTGGTTTCGAGGAGCCCTGCCCTGGTAGGCTCGTAGTGGTTTGACTTATGGCCTCTCAACAGAGGGTTGTAGGCTCGAACCTGGGCTCACGCGTTAGATTTGCGAAAATTACCAACTCTGCTAACTTGACGTAGTTGAGATTGTACAAATTAAGAGGTTTCTAAACGGGTCATATTTTTGCTGAAATATGTGACTGCCAACTATAGGAGTCTTTGTCTAGTTTTCATAATCAGAGTCAGACAGCAATATTAGTTGTTAGCCACATATTGCTGAAAAATTTTGCCTGTTTAGAAGCCGCTTTAATAATCAAATCTGAACCTTCATATTCCTGCTAAGTAATTATATTGTGTGTATAAAGTTCCCAATCCACACTGGCCCGAGCCCGAGCCCTCTCACACTGAGAGGAGGCCTGAGCCCAGCAGTGGGACGTGCTGGTGTGTGTGGGTGTGTGTACGCACCGGGGCGCGGCGACGGTCACCACGGCGACCAGGCTGGAGCTGAACAGCCGGTCCACGAGGCAGGTGTCCTGGCCGGAGCGCGACGCGTAGATCTCCTCCACGCCGTCGTCCGGCGTCAGCGCGAACAGGTGGTAGCCGCTGGGGCTGCCCGCCACCAGCGACCTGCCGGGGGACCAGGCTTGCTTATACAGGGTACCTCAGTGTTGGGGTGTGTCTCAGTGCAAGCTGGGCAGAATGAAGAGGAGCAAACCACAATTTGATCAACCACACTCGTTTCCATGGATGCCACCCAGCTAGGCGTCAAGAGGAATAAATCAACCAATAACATTACTTAATTAAGTAAGTAGTATAGCAGTACCCCAGCTTCACTCAGTGCCGCTGTCGGCAGACACTTTGTGGTTGATACAAAGAGTTGTAAGTTAGATGCCACCAAATTGTGTTCACCTTATCATGGTAGGTATAAAACTTCTTGATATTGTTACTATTCCAGTTTTTCTTGAAGCTATTTCTACATTGTTCAAAAATACTTCAAGGTCAATGATCTAAATAAATCAAACAAAGTCAGCATTTGTTGTAAATAACCTGGCCCATCATCTATCACCCATGTGGAGCAGTGCCATGTTTTATAAAGCTAAAAGTTACAATTTACAAGCGGAAGTCTCTTTCTAATAAATACAGATAGAATGAGACTTCCGCTTGTAAATTGTAACTTGTAGCTTTATAAAACATGGCCCAGGAGTCTTGACATTGAACCACAAATGCCATCATTTGTCCTCACAATAAGGAATGATCCGCAAACTTCAGGAATCTGTCACATTTTATTTCTGTTGACTTCACAAAGTCATTGTCTCAAAATCAAAATTCAGCAGCATTTCAAAGAGCAAAAGTATTAGTTTAAACAACAAATAATGTAAAAAACATTCAACACCAAGGGCTGAAGGAGAAAGCATATTTTGATACCCTTTGGCCCCAAATCAGTTTACGCAAAATTTATGAGTTATTTACAGACCAATTATAATTAATGGTCTACTCACACTAATATTATTTTCATAATACCTAATTAGTTGTTATAATAATGTTGCTTGCAATTGCCTAATCATTATAAAAACAAGTTTATACTTGCATTTAATTAACATTAAAGTAATGGAGATAGCACTTCTATTGTGAATTATTGCTTTACAACAAGAATCTATGCTTTGTTATGCAGCTCGTAATAAAATATTGCTACATGTTATTACAAGTTTCATAACAAGCTACAATCACAGGGACACTGACTCAGGGCCTTCGCCACGGATGCAGCTATCAAACTCACTCCCACCAACAATGTGCACTGTATACACGTACGAACGAAAATGATGATACTAAGGCAACCCAAAATTCAAAATGTTAAAAAAATTATGAAAAATACCTAGTCAAACATGGTCTATTAATGATCTTGAATCACATGTTAATTATTTTTATCATCCATCATTTATATTTCACCTTGTAGAGCATTCACATTGTTATCACATATTTATTTTGACATTGAAACCACTGATGCTGATAAGGCTGTTTCAAAACAACAGTCAGCTGTTTGCGATGGCAGCCCCCATGGCGTGGTGGATTCCCGCGAGGCTCGCAGCGGGGTTCGGCAGGGCCGAGCGAGCGCCGCGGCCGCGGGCCGCCTTGACCCACTCGCGAATTCGCAGCTCGCGAGACGCCATATTTGTTTACGACGTTTGTTATGGGAGAGGAGAGGACGCGCCGCGACGCTGGTTGCGACACGGCTGGCAATGACATATTGCATCACCGCAGCAGCGCGGGCGCTGCTGTCGCAAGCGACCCTCGCCGAGGCCCCAGGAGCCCCGAAGCCCCGAAGCCTCACGGACGGCCAGTTGCGACCCTTCTCTTCCGCCTCCTGACGCTAGCGTATGCTCACACACTTACGTGCAATCCTGGTTAAATTGGACGAATATTCCTCCTGCGTTTGATCCATCTGTGTTCTGTCCTCCCAGACTCATTGGAACGTTCGAAGTGTACGGGTCTGTTTAATGACTATCGACTACGGACGACATACGCGCGCGACGACCTTTGTGACGGAACACAAACACTCACTACAATATTATGAACTGAGCATTCGTCACAACAGAAGTAAGAATTTTTTGACACAAAGAACGACCTTGCTGCTAAAAACAAGCCCCCTCCCTCCGCTCTCGACGGACAGTCGCCTTCAATCGCCCCTCCAGTGCAATACGATCATCTGATCGCTTCCGATTGGTGGATGCGCCCACCGCTGACATTTCTGAGAACGTTTTCATTCTTGTTAAAAAATCGATCGATTTTGTATAAACATTGTTGCACGTTACAATAATAAAAAAAAATAGGTATTTTTATTTATAAATTTGCCGTACATTGCGTGGTAAATTGTAAAAAACCTTTGGTCTAAAGATTATGAAATAACTGCGTTGTTCAATTGATTGGATTAGTTTTTTTTAATGTTAAATTGACAAAGAAAATTCACCATAAGGAATAGACAAAGGAAATTATGTCCATACAGCCATGTCTGATGTCCCGTGATTAAAGTCCCGTCTCATCGAGTCGTTAGTCTGTCCTAGTCACGTCCTGTCAGCTGGTCATGCAGCCGTTCATAGCACAAATCAAAGCGGAGTGCTTGTGCTTAATGTTGTTTGGTGGATGATAAAAATATCTAGTACTGTTTTAAACTTTCGCAATTTTCAGACATTATGGTAAATTTGAGACTTAATCACGTAAAAATTAACAGCAAATTACAGTGACAGTACCCAACAAATGAAGAATTCAAATGAAAACACGTGTTTGTTACCCTCTAGTACCCGCCAGCCGCTGCTCGCCGTAGCTTGCCATAAAGTACACTCGATAGTGTACTTTATGGCATGAGCAGCTAACATGACGTGACTACGACAGACTGACAACTCGACTGTGACCATCAGATGTGGCTGTATGGACTTACTTTCCTTTGCCTATATCTTATGGGATGAATTTTATACAAAAAAGTTTGACATTGACGTTTCAATCGTAAACACGACTGAGAGGTTTATGGGGGGGGGGGGGGGGGGGGGAATTTGGCGGGAAACCGATGAAAGTGGATCGTGTCGTTAATTGAATTTTAGTTTCTGTGCTTAATGTTGTTAGGTGGATAATAAAGATAGTGTATTATACAACAAATTGACGTGAAAGTGCCCAGCAAATGAAGAATTCAAGTGAAAACGCGTATTCCCTCCGTTTGTGACCCCCAAATATCCGCCGGCTGCTGCTCACCGTAAAGTACACTATCGCTTTACGGAAGGCATGAACAGTTGACAGGACGTGACTAGGGCAGACTGACACAACTCTGACGATGACAGGACTTAAATATACAGAAATTTACAAAACACATCAGACGTGGCTGTATGGACTCAGTTCCTTTGCCTATCCCTTATGGGATGAATTTAAAAAAAAATGGGGGTTTGAGGTTATGATTTTGTGAAAACACGACAGTATTTCTATTAAAATGGGTCGTAAAATTCCAGCAAAAAGACACCGTGGTGTCAAGGATCCCGCGAAACAGCAAGCCCAACGATTTGAAAGGTACAACACGGTGTTGAGTAGGTGTTGGTTCGTGAGAGGCTAGCGTTAACGCGCGTGATGTGTTGCAGCATCAAGGAAAGGATCAACGCGCCCCCAGCGGACCCCGACGAGCAGCCCGTGCCGCGCTCGCTGCTGCGCCTGTTCGCCTTCCAGCAGCCGCGCGCGCCCGGCGCTCACAAGAAGCCCAGGCGCCCGCGCACAGGTCGGTGGCCTTTGGCTATTTGTTGTATACATTTAAAGTATGACCTTATAACATGCATTGATTTAGACAGTTGTAGAGGGGTTAATAAAAGTAGTTTTACTTGCCGGAATTAGCTTGGTTGGATGGATGCAGCGTCATGCGGTTTACGATTGAGAATGCGCTCCCCGAACACCCTCTAAACCAAGACAAGGAAACTTGGCCGGATGGCAGCCCTACCTATACCCAACAGCAGGACATATCATTTGTTGGAGATAGTGTGGTTAAAAGTGTAATTGCAGACAGAGCTGGCGGCGGTGGCGGCGGCGGCAGCGCGGTGGCGGCGCTGCGGCGGTTGCCGGGCGAGGCGGGCCGCGCCTTCTCGCTGCGCATCAACAGCGCCGTGCGCGCGCTGAGCCACCCTGACGACCAGGACTATCCCGTGAGTTGCCCGCACAACACACTTCTGTCATAATTGCTCGGAAATATGAAACGGACTATTGACATGACAAGCATTTCTGTGAATTTTTTGTGCATTTTGGTTGCTTGAATCTAGAAGCAACTACATTTTACTATGGATTATGTCTCACACTGTCTTCACACTATTAATCTTTAAAAAAAACATGTTTTCAGTTAGACCTTGAGGAGACCGACACTCGTGGTGAATACATAGCGGCGCAGCGCGAGCGGCGCCAGCGCAAGCACCGCAAAGCGCTCGCGGCGGCGCGGGGCGCGGGCGGGGAGGAGGCCGCGGGCAGGGGGAGCGGCGCGGGCGGGGAGGGTGAGCGCCTGCGCAAGCCGCAGCGCCGCGCGCTCAAGAAGAAGGAGCAGCTAAAGGCTAAGGAAGAGGAGGTGAGAAGATAGTCTGATTTTTTAATAACCCGCTGACATTGATCGCTTGCAATTAGGCACCTCCTGGCCCCCATTTCACCAACTTCACAATTGTCAGTTTTCAATGACAATTCGGTGTCAACTGTTGACTTGAAGAGCTTTTGTTTTAGCACGCTTCCTATTATTGTCAAAGAAATGTAGTTCGAATTGTCATATAAAACTGACAACTGTAAAGATGGTGAAATAGGGGCCAGAATGGGTGTAGGACGACAAGGGGGTGAAGGCGGCCGCTCCCGCTCATCCCCAGCAGTCCACCAACTAATCAACACAAGGAGCACAGTTGAGCTGCATCAGTAAGGGCAGCTACTAGGTCCCTTGCTGCCGCTCGAACATGCTCTTAGGAGACCTTTAACAACTATTAGTTATTCTGTGCCTCTACTGACTAAGTGATGTCACTCGACTACGAGACTACGTCAGCGAGATAATCTTCGGTTTTGTGTTTTTTTTATGCCAATTGCTGCTGAGGCTACAGACAGACAGTGTTGCACCTTGCCACAGCATTAAGCTGAGAGCATTTATACGTCATTTGGTGCAATCTTGTCTAGCTTAAATTGGATATCTACAGTTCTGTTGTATACCTATGTATTTTATTCTTTCAAATGTACTGTTTTCTTTTTCTGTATGTGTCGAATGTATACTGTAGATTTGGAATGTGGACTTGTGGTCTTTCTAATCTCTATCAAGGAAATAAATACCCCTTGATACCAAATAAAATTACCCACTTCTTGAATATAATTTTGATTTTACTATCTTATAAGTAGTTCAGGTAGTTCGTGCACAATAAGTTTACGAGAGATTCGCTCAGACATGTGAGTGAGCTGTGTGTTAATGTCGTATGCGTGCGCAGGCGGCGGCGGCGCGCGCGCTGGCGGCTCGCGACGTGCGCTACGAGCGCGTGCCGTTCGGCGACGTGGCGCACGCGCCGCCCGCGCTGCCCGCGCCGCGCCGCGCCGCGCCCGGGGACGGCGCGCCCAGGGTGAGACTCGCTTGACTAAATGCATGTTAAAACTAGTCGACGACTGTATAGCCTAGTGGTTAGAGACCCTGACTATGAAGCTTGAGGTAACCGGTTCGATCCCCAGTCGGGGCAGATGTTTGTATGATGAATACGAATGTTTGTTCTCGGGTCTTGGATGTTTAATGTATATTTATCTATATAAGTATATTTATCCGTTGTCTAGTACCCCATAGTACAGGCTTTGCCTACTTGGGACTGGGTCAAGTGGTCTCAATTGTCCCATGATATTTATTGATGGCTTTCTCGAGTTATCTTAAATGCTTACAAGTGCAAAATTTGAGTTGATTCTCTAAGGGCGGCCATAGACTTACCGATTCTGTTTCGTTCTTGAAGAACAGTCAGAACTGATTATAATCCAAACTGGACTGTAGGGAGGTAAAAATCTTCGGCGCGGATAGATAAATGAAACATTCAGGTTCACTTCGTCCACATTCCCATTTCGTCAACTTCCTAACTCGTCAACAATCCCATTTCGTCAACTTCCCAGCTCGTCAACAATCCCATTTCGTCTGCATTTCCATTTCGTCCGTATTCCCGATTCGTCCACATTCCCAAGTCGTCTACATTCCCAGTTCATCAACATTCCCAAGTCGTCAACATTCCCAATTCGTCAACATTCCCAATTCGTCAACATTCTCAGTTCGTCAACATTCCCATTTCGTCAACATTCCCAATTCGTCCACATTTCCAACAATTCCGGCTTCTGAACCCATCTTAGAGCACTTATGATATCTGTGTGGATAAACTACTGTAAAGTTGTAGTACCGTACTAAGGTTAAGGCATCAACCAATCGACATATATTTGGTTACTGTTCCGCTACGGACATGTTGGAAATGTGGACGAATTGGGAATGTTGACGACTTGGGAATGCGGACGAATCGGGAATTCGGACGAAATGGGAATGCAGACGAAATGGGATTGCTGACGAGTTGGGAAGTTGACGAAATGGGATTGTTGACGAGCTGGGAAGTTGACGAAATGGGAATGTGGACGAAGTGAACCTGAACGAAATGAAACACGGAAAAACTGATAACAAACTTTATTATTAATCACAACTGTGTTGCTAGCACACGAATCAAGCTGTGGACTAAGCCCACCGGCTGGTGTGATTAAAGCCTCCTGCCTGATGCGACGAGGTCTGGCAGGCAGCTGTACTACTATTGCACGTACGAGATCACCAGATGCAGATCTATGCCATTATTCAAAAACGTCACTCAAGCCTATTAGTTAAAATAGGTTTTGTCTTCTTCTTACTAACGGAAATGTCAATGTGACAAAAAAGGACAAACGAACTTTAACGGCATTTTAGTTAAAATAGGTTTATGAATAGTAGGGCTAGTTAGACGCACTTACGCATGCAAAATATTGATTTTTTTTGACGTGTGGTTTAATTTAGTTTAAAAGTTTTAATGTACTTTCAGCCGGGGCGTCGGGATTTACTGCTCAGTAGCATGCTGTGCGGCAGTGGCGCCGGCGCGGCGGCGAGCCAAGCCAAGGCGGGGGCGGGCGCGGGCGCGGGCGGGGCGGGGGCGGGGGCGGCGGGGGCGCTGAGCGCCGTGGAGCGGGAGCGGCGCGAGCGCGCGCGGTTGGCGGCCGTGGCGGCCTACCGCCAGCTCAAGCTGCAGCGCGCCGTGCAGGCGCGCGCCAGGGACACCTGACACCGACCTATCAATAGTAATCCGATAGTCCTAAGGTTTATTTATGTTAATTTACTGTTTTGAAGATTTTTATTGAGAGCCAATTCATAGACAATTTGTATGCTATTCGTACAATACCTACGCCAAAATACTTAGTTGTAAAAATCATGACTGTATGAATGAGTATCATTTCAAAATCTTTTAAAAAAAAAGTAAAATTGCCTTAAAAAAAACCTTAGAAAAAAAACGTAAAATAATCCTCTAAAATAATGATAAATAAATAAAATAAAATGCGTTTATTTCGGACAACAGAAACTAAAGCCTGAAGTTTTATGGCCTGGCACTAAGCAGCAGAAATATGAAGTCGGTGTGGTGCGAGCGGAATAGTCTTTGAATGAAGCACCGACTTGCTAGGCCATAAAACTTTAGGCTTTAGAGGATTATTTTATGTTTTTTTACTAAGGTTTTTTTTGAAGGCGGTTTTACTTTTTTGTTAAAAGATTTTTATTTTATAATTTTATGTTGATTTAACATTTTCAGAATTATCCTCCAACTCTTAACCGTTAAGGAGTTGTACCTTCCATCATCAGCTCATCAACATGAGATGATGACTACCAGACGCAAATACTTAAATAGCCTTAGAAAATATATGAGACACATAGTATGTGCCTATAAAATTTGAGGGTTGCCCTCGATTTCCCTTGGATCCCATCATCAGATCATGACTTGGTAACAATGGGACCACCTCATGAGTATACCCTTTCGAATAAAAAAAGAATTTTGAAAATCTGTCTACAATTGACGGAGTAATCCAGGAGTAATCAATGTACATACATAAAAAAAAACATACAGTGGAACGTAGAACCTCCTCCTTTTTTGAGGTCGGTTAAAAAGCGCTTTGCACATTCTTAATAAAGAGATTCAACATTAAGTATGTATAGACCGGTCATTGCGAATTTGCTCGTATAAATTATTTGTCAGTACCGCCATCTACTATCGAATAGCAAAAGTACGTATTAAAATAATTAGAACACATTTCAGCTATCGTACGGCAGGTAGCTTTGGCGTTAGAAACCAATGATAGGGGTGTTGGCATAGCAATACAAGGTATCGATAAATTTATCGATGAAGTATGATTCAAAAACTATTTCATAGAATCAAGTGACAATGAAATATTCGGGTAGGTTTCTAAGGTATTTATTTGAAAAATAAAGGGGAATTGTTATAAGGTTAAGAGTCCTTATCAATGACTTTTTCGCTCCTACCCTACGATCCGGGATTGCCCTATATTTCTATGTATCAAAAATTCGACGCGACTAATGCCCGTTTTCACCAACGACTCCTAAAATTTAAGGGATCCCTTATCTCTTTTAGGGGACACCTAAGGTCAATTTCCGTTTCACCAACGCTTAAGGAACACCTAACTGCTTAGGGGGTCGAATATTGACCCCCTAGCGCTAAGTGACAGTTTCGCGCCAATTTTTTTATAGGTTATTGTGCGTTTGTTCATGCAATAATTAACTTTATTGATAAGATTTATATAATGGAAGGCTATTTGTAGAGTTTGGAAGCTGTTGAATCATTGGATTTAATATTCACATCAAATTTATTTAGATCAGACTGAAGATCAGATGATTTAACAAAGTATGATAGGTACTAAAGATTTTTCATAAGATATAATTATCTACTCGTAGAATGTCGAAAGAAAGCGTGCTTTTCAGACTTGTTTTTTTTTACATTACAGGTATTTGGAATATAAGGATAACTCAGAACAGAAGAATAGTTCTGTATAAAGAAAGACCTCATCGCAGCTGGACGAATGCCTAATATTCATCATCAGTCTACATATTAATGACCCTCAGAAAACAAAACAAACCAGAAGCCGCGTTCAATCATAACAGCACGCCGCGCACTGTGTAAATTTTTATTGATTTCGCTACTCGTTTACACTAAAATTATAATCTTATTCTGTTTTTTTATAAACCCAACGGCATTTCTGCATGTAAGAACCACACGAGAAGGGATTCATTAACATTGTCATTCGTAAAGGCGCGCTCGCGGGTTCTGGTCTGTTCTGTATTATACGGGTTTCAAAGAAATCTATGAAAATAATCGATTTATTGATTATTTTTGTTTTTGTTTTTATGAAACATTCATAGAATGAAATTCAACATACAATGACAATGCAAAGAAAAATCCGTTAAGCAGCTGGACTTGAACCAGCAACCTCGGTAATCCGTACCACGCTCCACCAATTAAGCTATACTTAACGTTGGTGTACCTAACGAATTTTTCAATGCCTTGCGTCATATTTTTATTTGGAAGATCTCTCCTCAGCGCCATCTATGAGTAGCTTAATCAAGCAGCTCACCCACTACGGAACTTCTACAGTTACGCATTAGTGGCAAGAGATGGAACTATTTTCATTATCCGTACCAGCTGCTTAACGGATTTTTCTTTGCATTGTCATTGTATGTTGAATTTCATTCTATGAATGTTTCATAAAAACAAAAACAAAAATAATCAATAAATCGATTATTTTCATTGATTCAGAAAATAGTTCCATCTCTTGCCACTAATGCGTAACTGTAGAAGTTCCGTAGTGGGTGAGCTGCTTGATTAAGCTACTCATAGATGGCGCTGAGGAGAGATCTTCCAAATAAAAATATGACACAAGGCATTGAAAAATTCGTTAGGTACACCAACGTTAAGTATAGCTTAATTGGTGGAGCGTGGTACGGATTACCGAGGTTGCTGGTTCAAGTCCAGCTGCTTAACGGATTTTTCTTTGCATTGTCATTGTATGTTGAATTTCAAAGAAATCTAATAACACAATACTTTGAAAATATGTGCAGTTCATGAATAAATTATCACATAAATAATCATTTCAGCTTTCAGTCAATGAATGCTAGCTAATGAACTACAATCATCGCACCGAAAGTTCGAAAAAAAAGTAGATAGTTATAAACTGTCACTGTAAGTTCTTATTTTTCTGGATGGCAAAGATAATGCCATACAGTCTAGTCAACATTTAAAAATAAAAAATAAGACGTCAACTTAGTATTAATAATACATTTGTCTAGTATTCCTATGTTTTTAAAATGTTGGTTTAATTTTTTATAGACGGTTTTTGAAGTTATTCCTCTTAAAAAAAAATTATCGATACAAAACCGGTATTAGAAATCACTACAGCTAAAACAAACTGTCACTTAGTTAAGTGACGTTTATTAAGGTGTTACCTAGGTTGGTGAAAATGAAATTAGGTTAGGGAGAGATTTAGGGGGCCACTTAGGATAGGGGTCTCCTGACTAGGTGATGACTTAGGTGTCGTTGGTGAAAACGAGCATAAGGCTAAGTGCCTGCTAGGTATGTACTTAAAATATTGGGTCGATGCTTAAACTGACTTGCACCAGTATGTCCTGACAAACCCAATTAAATCCGGCGAAGTTATTTCTCCCTGCTCCCGCCCACCCCACGGGAGAGGGGGGGGGGCTGCCCACGTCACGGCACGAGATAATAATTTATGGATGGAGGCGTGCGGCGGCGCTACGTCGTAGGCGCGCTACGCTGTAGACGGACCGTAGACGGGTTACGACGCGCACCGATTACATATCGCCGTGCGTGACGCGTGGGGCGGGCCGCGGGCCGGCTGCTTGCGGAGATGGCGGCTTCAGCTCGTTTGCAATGGAGCGTATGCTAACGAGCCGCGCCGTGGGAATTAGCGATTAATCCGCGACAAGTTGAAGGATCCCATAAGATGGATCGCCGCGGTCGCCACCTCGCTGGCATTCGTAGGTACAGTCAAGGGCAAAGATATATATGCAAGTAATGTGAAAGAAAATAAGTAGACATATAAAGGTAAAAAGATATATACTCATTGAAATGCTCAAAAATATGCAAACGTCAATGAACTCATAAATATATATATGGTAAGTTCAAAAACTTGTATACGATCAAAATGACATGATTTGTATTCTGCAAAAGACTCGAAATATTGTGGTCATATTTATATCACTAAATATAGATTCAGTATCTGCTACAAAATAAGTATATCTGCGAAAAGCAACTTTATGCTCTGGTTACACGAAACAAATTTGAATGGAATGTTTTGACAATTCACGAAAACGGTACCACAAATGTCATTGCGTATGTCTGTCTCACGTTTGGATCTGTCACTGTTGCGTGACTGCGAGTATGTAGGTATAACCGCTGCAATAAGGTTGGTGCGTACAAATTTTGTAACTTTGAGCGGATACATATTTTTTGTTATTTATTGGTAAAGAAAAACAGCAGGAGCCTTGTAACTTGAGTTTTATTTAGCGAGTGACAGAAAAGCAACACAATTTGAATAAGTATGTGACACACTATAAAGCCAGGATGATCTAATTATAATTATAATAAAAAGGTTTAACACCTCCCCGTAATGGAGCATCCTGTATTTAAAATACATCAGTACAAAAAATATGACAACTTGTATACACAATATATTCAGTACAAAAAAAATATCAGCCTGTATATACATTGATACAAAAATGCAAGATTTGCTAACTACACGTAACTAAACCTAATGCAATGTAATGCATTTGATTTTCGTGAGAGGCTTAGTGAGTATGTCAGCTAGCATGTCATTACTTGGTATGTACTGTAAATTGAACTCTGACTGTGAAAGTTCTCTAACGAAATGATGTCTTATATCTATGTGTTTAGTGCGACTATGAAACGTGTCATTGCGAGTGAGCTTCAGTGAACTTTGATTGTCGGAATGAATAGTGATGGGCTGAATGACATTGAAAACTTCTTTGATGAGTGATCTCATGTAGATAGCTTCCTTGCAGGCTTCTGCTAGTGCCATATATTCAGCCTCGGTGGAGAGTGCGCGTGTGAGCTGCTTGCGCGACTCCCAGGATATGCACGCACCACTCATTTTGAAGGCGTATCCTGTGTATGAACGTCTGTCTACGACATTGCTGCCGTAGTCGGCGTCCACGTATCCGACTGGATAACTTGATCCCTTTTAGAAACTGAGTTTCAGGTCCTCAGTAGCTATCTGAGTAAGAAAAACAGCAGGAGCCTTGTAACTTGAGTTTTATTTAGCGAGTGACCGAGACAGAAGTGACATAGAAAAGCAACACAATTTGAATAAGTATGTGACACACCATAAAGCCAGGATGATCTAATTATAATGTAAATAAAGTATTTCATCAATGTCAAATTGACATTGACAATTATAATAAAAAGGTTTAACATTTTTGACCTTTTATTATGACCATTTCCACTTCACTCTGCATTAGATAAGTTTGTTAATAGGTATACAGGAAATGAGATTTTATTAATGGGACTACGAGAAATAAGTCTCTCCCTTCGTGGTCCCATTGATGGGACTACGAGAGGGACCACGGGTAACAAGGGGAATCGAATGTTAAAAATATGAAAAAAGCTCGATTTAAAAATTTTGTAAAACGTTAGTGGATTTTTAAGAGTCTTTAATAATAATAATAAAACGCTTCGGGGACCTCTTCGGGGAAACCGAAGGTTTTGCCTGTGCAATTGGTGACGAAGTTATCATGACTAATAACTACCGCAGGTATATCCTGAAGGACGGTACGGTCGACATCTGTCGGGCATGCCGCCGTCCCGGGGAGTCACTCAGGCATATTATCTCTGGCTGTTCTAGTCTTGCTAACGGCGAGTACTTGCACAGACATAACCTTGTAGCCAGGATTATCCACCAGCAACTTGCTCTTTTATTCGGTCTTGTGGACTTCGAAGCGCCGTACTACAAGTACACACCTGCACCAGTTCTTGAAAATGGTCGTGTCACGCTCTACTGGGATTGATCTATCATCACGGACAGGACAGGACTTTTGTCGCCAATAAACCTGATATCGTGCTGATAGATCGATCGAAGCGCCAGGCAGTGCTTGTAGACATCACGATTCCTCATGACGTGAACCTTGTGAAGGCCGAGAAGGACAAAGTCAGCAAGTATTCCTTGACTTGGCTCACGAGGTTACCGCCATGTGGCCTGTTGATTCGACGATCACTGTCCCGATAGTCGTTTCGGCGAACGGTCTAATAGCGAAGAGCCTTGACCATCACCTTAAAAGGCTCTCGCTAGATGGTTGGGTCAAGGGTCAGATACAGAAGGCGGTACTCCTGGACACGGCTCGGATAGTCAGGAAGTTCCTTTCTCTGTCGCCCTGACCGCCGGTAGCTTAGGCCCCGCCTCGCTACCGGCGACACTCTAGGTTAGGTTTTTATAATGTTTTTATATTTTGTATTAATATTGTTTCATTACTTTTTATATGAATATTGTACAAACCTACCCTAAGACGTTAAAATAAATATACAACAAAAACATGTAGCCGTTCAAAGTTTCGAAAATATGTATACACGACCTAAATGCTAAGTTAATAAAGTAGTGTATACATTTTTTGAAACTGTACGGCTACATATTTTGCCCTTTGTATGTACCTATATTTATGAATATTATGGTGTGTCTAAATTTATGCGTTGATTGATGAGGACATAATATTGCACCTGCTGCTTATATATTTATCTTTCACACAATGTATGTCGCCGCCGCGCCGGGAACTCACGACAGTGACAAATGTTGTGTGGGTTGCTCTTTAATAAAGCCCTGGTTTTATAATTAAATAATACGAGTAACTTTAGTATAACAAGAATTATTTGTATCTACTTCGCTGTATTATTATTATTGGTTCATGAACGTTCATATATCTGTGTTGGTGCGGATTTAGACAAAACTCATACATACCCAAATAAATTATCATCTCATCTCTATCCCCCTCACGGGACGAGCCCCATCAGAGTACAGGTACAGTTGCTCTGGTGTATCGCACAACCTGTTGAAAGATAATAAGTATGACTTCCATGTCACTCGCCCCGAGCTTCTCCACGGATGTCTCAGGGAGTAAACCACAGAAAGAGTACATCAGACACGCATAAAACACCCCAGAGCAGAATTCAACAATGTCCCCAGGGAATACACCGACTTACAAGGGCGGCCATCGGTATGATGACCTGATTTCTCTCTGAGGTGCCAATTACAGAATAAGATACAGCAACCCACACGTGGGCTCTGCACGGGCCATCTGGGGGGTCATCCTTGCTCCGAGGACCCCCCGTGGGGTACATCAGATATAAGGCTTTGTTGCCCCAACCGGTTTTAGTGAGATGTAGTCTCAGGGCGGGAACGCCTTGTAGCCCACAGTGACCGTGGCGGGCCACGTCCTTTAGATTGTATTCCACCTAGCCAGGATGAAACTACATACATGTTAAACAACAGAAGCTCGGGCGCAATCTCTTTGCTAACGGTCACATAATAAAACCTGTCATTGGCAACTAGAGATAATACTTAGCTCTCATTGATGTTCAGGCGCTCGAGGATGCCTTCTTTCGTTATACACAATCACTGTAGTTTAATCATTACCAAGGAATATATCAAACTCTAGATCAAAGTAATTGCACACAAACGTTTCATTATACGTAGTATCTCTTAGTAGTCTGTGGTTTCATTTATAAAGATTCAAATATCTTACCATAGACAAATAAAGGAGGTGACGGAACAGTCGGATAATTGTTGCCAGGGACAAATATATATATATCGCGAGATGTCGCGACAATGTATAAATATTTATGCACCTTTCGATGTTCCATAATTTATGATCTTAATGATGACGCAATTTTTTGAGTTTTTGTGGTGTATCTTTGCCCTTGACTGTACAGGACAAGGATAACATATTTAATTCAGCAATTAAAGCAGACGTGTATTATCGGGTCGGGGGGCGGCCGCCTGCTCGCCCACGCGTGGGCGACATATTATTGCCGGTTACGTATTTTTTCCGTTATTAATGCATAATTTTAAAGCCTGTATTATACGGTTTGATTTAATAAAACACGTTTGCTTGTAGATCAACTTGATCCTGCCATGATGATTGTTTATTGCTAGACTTGCTCTATGGAATTCTCAATAGACTCCTCTAAAGCGCCTTACACAACTATCTCTTACATATATATGACACAAAGCCGACCTGTGTGGGAGGAGTCGCAAGGACGCCCGTCCGAAACGGGTGCGAACTCTCAGCAGGTATTATTTTTTATAGATTACAAAATATTTATAGCAGGTAACTAATCTTGCTTAGTTTTTGTAAGGTGGGCAACTTTTTCGCAGTGTCAGCGGCCGGCGCCCGCGCCATGAGCCGCTGTGTGAGCAGCACAGTGCTAACTAAATAACACACTAAGCGCTAGCTAGTGTTTCGCTAAATGTGTTCTAATTATTTGCAATATGATGTTTCTAATAGGCGGCATCTGCGGTTTTATCCCCGTGTTCGCAAAATACCTAGGTAGTTACCACATTTTCAAACATTTGATTTGATAAAGAATGGTATCATTGGCTTTACAAGAGAAACAGATATATATTCGAATTTTGCTTCATTCCTCTTATCTAACAAAACAAAAAAGTAATCAAAATCGTTGACGTATTTTCACAATTTAAGTATGGTGGTTTGCATATGATGCATAAGCATAGGTAAAGCTTGCATAAAATGGCTTATATAAATAAGGACAAACACAAAAATTATACCAAATATTGGCGCAAAACGAAGCAGAATTAGAAGATAGTAAAATAGTTATTTGATAAACAAGGGTGCAAAGTTGTATTTTACCCGCGAGTGTTTCAACACACGAGAAGTAAAATACATTTGCACCCGTGTGTAACACAAAACTTTTCACCTCACTGTAGTGAGGAAAGCGCAACATGCAAAAAAACAGCTCATAAAAATAAATCTTCATCACTGGCACTGGAATCACTTTTTTTTACGATATTATAACAGAAAACTCTGGAAGTTGTGTATTTTTACGTGAGTCGGAGTCGGTGAGAAAATTTTTGTTGATAATGTTGACATATGAACTAAAAAACAATTACTTTGCTCACCCGCGACCACTAATGACAAATAGTTATATCTGTGTGGCAAATGTATATTTCCATGCTACACCTCCGCCTCCACTGCTACACGAATCAACACATGCCACACAGACCCAACTATCACCACCACCACTATACTAAACGCTGACGCGTTTCGGCACTCTCCACGAGGCCATTTACGAAGCACAACAACAACCGCTCAACATGCCACCACTTCCACTACTGACATATGTAAACCATGTACTCAACTACATACACATACTGTTTACATATGTTAGTAGTGGAAGTGGTGGCATGTTGAGCGGTTGTTGTTGTGCTTCGTAAATGGCCTCGTGGAGAGTGCCGAAACGCGTCAGCCTTTAGTATAGTGGTGGTGGTGATAGTTGGGTCTGTGTGGCATGTGTTGATTCGTGTAGCAGTGGAGGCGGAGGTGTAGCATGGAAACATACATTTGCCACACAGATATAACTATTTGTCATTAGTGGTCGCGGGTGAGCAAAGTAATTGTTTTTTTAGTTCATAAATATGGACCTCCGCAAAGTAACGCCTGATTCAATAAATTATTGACAATGTTGACATTTCTGACGATGCATTTTGAAATTGCATCGACTCAACTTGTGCGTTCTGAATTGTATTCAACATCATTATAAAAAAACAAATGTTTCATAATGAATTTTAAGAACCGTTAAATAAAGCTAAATTTGGTATTTTTTATTGAATTCTTAAACCATTTATCATTTATTTAATGATAATTAATATCGAACGAACCATTATTATGAGCGTTTTACGTTTTGTTATCTGTCAAAAGCTACTTGAACACGCTCCACTCCAAAGGTCAAATTACTTTCCCCACTAGTGGATAAAATGCGATTTTACCCGCTTGTATTAAAGGATAAAAGACGGCTTTCCGAGGTAGTGAGGGCAAAATGCCTTTTTGTTAGCATCATTGTATGATAGGTCGCTTCTGTTCGCAAACATTCATCTGCGTGGCGTCTAAAGGGATAATACGTACTTATACCACGTCGCCGCCGTCACAATACGACGCATGGCGTACTTTAGAGGGCCACCTGAACTTATTAATCACTATTTTGAAACCCGCTAAGGTCATAACGGTTCATGAATTAATTCAGAATACATTAATATATTATAATTTACGCATTCGGTAGGTACACACGTGGGCCCGAAGCAGAGAACAGCTGGCTTAGGAAATCGACGGGCTTTTCCTCTTACTAAGTCTAAACTTGTTTTGTGAAACCAGTTTTAGGCTTAATATTGTAAGAGGAAGGAAAATAACAGCTCGCTAAATAGGAAAATGATTGAAAAGGGTTCATGGCAATCGAGTTGCGCCGAGCGCGGTTCACGACAGCGTCGGTGTAAGTACATTCGATTTATTAATTGCAGTAGGTTGACTTGGCGCCTAGCGGAAGCTTCGGACGGTTTTATAAAAACCATTTACAGTTTTACTACAACCTGTACAGTGCATCAAGTGTATGCAAGGCTCATCGTTAGAGCTAAACAAGTGCGAGTCGGACTCGCACGAAGGGTTCCGTACCAATTACCTATGTATAAAAACGGCAAAAAATAATGTACGTATGTTGTATGGGAGCCGCACTTATTATTTTATTCTGTTTTTAGTATTTGTTGTTGTAGCGGAAATACATCATCTGTGAAAATTTCGACTGTCTAACTATCACGGTTCATGAGATACAGACGGACAGACAAACAGACTGACGGACGGACAGCGGAGCATAGCGTCTCGTTTTTCACCCTTTGGGTACGGAATCCTAAAAAGAACCTATTTAGTCGGGCCTCTGGCTACTGAAAGGTGACCTTGCAAAAGGGCGGCAATTTTGAAAAATCTTGAGTTGGCAACACTGTATAACGAAGGATTTATAGTTTTGATACTTTCACATTTTCCCTTTCACTTTAGTTACAATTTAAATACAGTCAACTTGCAAGTTACATAGGTGGGTATTATTCAATCAATTATTTATTTGTAAGAACCGCTTCCAAAAATCAAGCAAACTTTAATAGTAAAAGGTGACTCGACAGGTAAAATAAAGTGAATAAGGATAAAATCATATTTTTAATTATTATCTCACTTATGGTAAATGAAGATGAGGCCAAAAGCGTAGTGGTCTCAGAAGGACCAGGATTCAGGCAACCAGATGTCACGCCGGATCACGACCAAGACCGTTTGGCAGCATTTTTCAATTATGACATTTGACGTAATGTTGCCGTCTAAATATCTAGTAAGTAGGGTCGACTTTCGATAGCCGTATTCTAGTTAGCAAGTCGTTGGTGTCGTGTCGTGCTAAACACCAATAATTGACGCACAAACATAAAGGATAAGTTCGCATTTGTGCATTTTCTTTTGTCTTCTTAATGCAATAAAGAGATACATACATCAATTTTAAGACACTGCGGTTCGGCGCATGTAGGATGTATGTACCTAGATATATACTTCCAGGGCCCCGTTTCTCGAAGCGATTAGACTAATAATAACAATATATTAATGTTTTGTCTCGTAAATTACACGACAAAATGAAACAAAACAGAAATATTATCTTATGCTTTAAGAAACGGGGCCCAGTGGTTTCATCAATGCGAGTGCAGTGCCCACCCAGCATTGCACTTAAGTACTTAGTTCGTGTACCTACGATGGATCACTTTATGATAACTCCCGGTGAGTTTTCTGCTGATGCTAAAAGTAAGTAAGAGGAGTAGTATATTATTGGGCATTCTGGACCACCATTCATTCGATCGGGCGAAAAATTTCGCCCTCACTCATTCGTGGTGATCCAGAAGCCCAATAATACAATGAATTGCACACAACCTACAATCAACCCAAACCCAACGGTAACCAACCTAACAGTAACCTATCAGCATTTGCGTTCAACATAACGCTCAACCTACACCTGAAATCGCATTGGGCATTCTGTTTCACCTCTCGATCAACGCAACGAATACATCAGCCCAACAGCAACTCAAACCCAACGGAACCCAACCTAACAGAATTTGCTCACACTCGAGGTTTAACGTTAACCATCTGCTCTTCTGCTCATTTTGAATAAGCATTCCATGCTTGCAACACGCGCGCATTGGTTGAATTGATCTTGAACAGATATGAAGTTTGTAAAACAAGCTCAGAGCTTGCAGTTGGAGGTTGTTTGTTCAGATCGCAACAATCGTAGTTTTCGTCACGGTGAACTTTTACCCGACACAATTCGCTGTATAATTTGCGGTCCTTCTAATTGCGGTAAAACTAATTTAATTGTCTCTCTTCTACTACATGAACAAGGACTACGCTTTCAAAATATTTACGTATATTCAAAAACACTTTTCCAACCGATGTACCAGTTTTTAGAAAAAATATTGATGTTGGTTCCATCAGTTAAATTTCAAAAATATCGCGAAAATGATGAAATACTAAGCCCGCATGAAGCTGAGAACAATTCAATTATCATATTTGATGATGTTGCATGCGAAAATCAAAATAATATAAGGGATTACTTTGCAATGGGAAGGCATAAAAATATTGACAGCTTCTACTTAAATCAAACTTACAGTAAAATACCTAAACAATTAATAAGGGACAATGCTAACTTAATCATCCTTTTTAAACAAGATGAAGTTAATTTACGTCATGTTTATGACGAGCACGTTGGAACTGATATGTCTTGGTCACAGTTTCGGGAAATGTGTGCAAAAATATGGAGCGTACCTTTTAGCTACTTGGTTGTAAACAAGGACTGTGCTAGAAATTCAGGATGTTATAGAATGGGATTTGATACATTTATCGTTTTGGATTAACCGTGTTACTTAACCAGTTTCATTTTCAAGAAACTTTTATTGCATCATGGGAATCCATCGAGATCAGACATGAATCATAAAATAAACACCGAGAAAACTTTAAAAGAAAAAGTACTTCAGTCTGCCGATGCTGTCAAAAAGAAGGTTAAACTACTTCGTGATATGAAAAATAACAACAATATGATTTTGGAATCAGTCTTTAAACCAATAACAGACCCGCTTAATGAAATGGTTAAAAGTAACGACAATAAATACTATAACACTAATGAAACCGATTTTGATGAAGACATATTTAAGTGGCAAAAGGCGCCAAAAACATTAAAATTTAGTCCTAATGAAGGGAAGAGAAGTAGTATTAATAATCAAACAATCGTACGAAATTTTTCCGAAACGACTTCAAATAATGATGATGAGGTATCAAATAGAGACGAAAACAGACAAGATGGTGATGATGACATGTTATGTGAAAGTGACAACAATGATGTCTTGGAATCAACAAATGATACTTCATTTAAGACTACCGGTTCATATGCATCTCCTCGCGAAGACCCTGCATGGCAAAAACAATACAACACCGACTTGGACATTCCTTTTGGCATACGAACAGAACGCGATAAGCTTATGTTAGGATCTTGTTTAGTTTCCGTTAGTGGCGAAAAACTCAAAGTAAATGGACGTACTTACAATTTAACACCAGGTTTATATGATTTGTTATTTAAGAAGTTGCCTGATTTAGGTATCATAACTGAAGACGATAAACGTTATTATAAAATGTTGCTACTAGAAACGAATGTCCATAGACGAGATTTTGATCCCAATAAACCAATAAAAAGTAACAAAGGTCAGAAATATTTATACATTATAAAACCGCTTTTCAAATTATCGAAACAACGTTCAATAAGCGAAGATTTATGTACTTACGGCAAAGGACTACCAACAATGAAAAAAGTTAAAAGAGATGTTTCATATGTCTATTGGGATAATCCAAACGAATTAGTTGAAAGATTGAAATTACTCATTGCTTCCCGTGATGCCGGTAACACAGGATTAGACAATGAAATAATATCAATTGTAGAAGAACTTCGTGAAGCGGGCTTGGTTAATCAATGATATATAAAACTGGTATTTTACTTTTACCATCAGTCGAAGCCGGAAATTTGATGATACATAAGTGCATAAAAATAAGAAGTGAAAATGAACATAGACAAATTCGGTCATCATGTTCATAAACGTTTGCGTGTATGTGAAGTTTTTGAACTTAACAATAAAACTTTGCTGCGTTCTGATGATGGCGATTTCGATCTACAATCATCGCGATTAAAGGGGGTAGCGGATCCTTTGACACCCAATGATGCAGCTAATAAGCAATATGTCGATCAGCTCGTCCAGGACACTTACGAGAAGAAGCATCTAGATTCTTTATTTAAAACTATAAATTCTCAAATTCATCAGCTTGCAAATCAGTTGAAAATAAACTTTTATACAAAAAGGGACATAGACAATATTTTAAGTAATTTCAAAGATGACAAAAGAACAAGTCGTGAATGAAATCCATAGATCGGCCCGAAAAAATTTCAAGCGTCGCGCAGTTATATTAAAAGGAATTGATGATTTGTGGCAAGCAGATTTAATTGACTTACAGAATTTACATACTGTAAATAAGGGATATAAATACATTTTAGTTGTTATTGATACATTTTCAAAGTACACGTGGTGTATTCCTACGAAATCTAAAACTAAAACAGAAGTAAAAAATGCATTTGAACTAATTATCAAGTCGACCAAACGAATACCTAGAAACTTACAGACAGACTTTGGAAAAGAATTTTACAATGATCAATTCGATTGTTATGTGAAATCCTTAAAAATAAATCATTATTCCACGTATTCAGTTAAAAAGGCGTCTATTGTTGAAAGGGTAATAAAAACGCTCAAGAACAAACTTTACAAATATTTCAGTTTCATCGGGAACTACAAATGGCTTGGAAAACCTTTAGATGAGATAGTTCAATCTTATAATCAAACTGTGCATAGCACAACAAAATTTAGCCCAAATGAGGTGAATTTTAATAATGAAGCCGAAGTAAAGAAAAACATAGATAAATCACAATCCAATCGGCGTTTTAAATTAAATATTTTTAATGTAGGAGATCATGTGCGTATAAGCAAGTACAAAAGCGTCTTTCATAAAGGTTATACGCCTAATTGGTCAACTGAGCTATTTACTATTAAAAAGGTGAATCACACTCGTCCTGTTACTTACCATATTGAAGACCAACGAAAAAACTCAATACTCGGTACATTTTATGAACAAGAACTGCAAAAAACTAAGTATCCAGACGTTTACCTCATCGAAAAGGTAATCAAAAAAAGAGGGAAAAAATTGTATGTTAAGTGGTTAGGACTTAACGATAGCGAAAACAGCTGGATCGACAGAAATGCCATTGTATAAATATATTTAAAAACTTTCTCGCGCTAAGTCATTAACTTTTGGGATATGAAAGGAAGAGGACTTCTAAACAGTATTATTAATCACTTACCGTTTGAACTGCACTTACCTGGCTACAATTATTGCGGACCAGGCACAAAATTGCATAAGCGATTGCAAAGAGGTGATAAAGGAGTTAATGAATTGGACAACGCGTGTATGCAACACGATATAGCATACGATAAATATTCTGACCTAACAGACCGACATCGTGCAGATTTTGAACTCTATAAAATGGCTAAACAAAGATTGAAGTCAAAAGGTGTTGGAAAAGGAGAAAAACTTGCGTCTTGGATAGTTAGCAAAGTGATGAAATCTAAAATGAAAGCTGGTGCAGGGATAAAATCATTTAAGCATTTTGTTTCTAAGATACGTACCGAATTGAAAAAAAACAAATCTAAAAAAGAAGGCACTGCAGTCAGTCGAGCTTTTGCTGCAGCGAGTAAAGTATTTCTTAATAACAATACGAGTAAAATGAGAGTTCCTCGATTAATACCGATTCCTAAAACTGGAGGTATATTGCCACTAATACCTATTTTCGCGGGACTTTCTGCGTTAGGGTCATTGGCAGGAGGAGCTGCTGGGATCGCTAAAGCTGTTGGTGACTACAAAGCTGCAAAAAAGAGCTTATCCGAATCAGAACGTCATAATAAAATAATGGAATCTATTGCATTAGGTAAAGGGTTGTACATTAAACAGTATAGAAATGGAAAGGGTTTGTGTTTAAAACGATTAAAAAACTAAATAAAAGGCTACCCAGACGTGCTCTTACAAATGTTGATATTTTAAAACATTCAACAGATATTCCTTATTTTCGTGGTGTTTACATGAGAGACAAATTGCCAAACCGTCCAAAAAGAGTAGAATGTGCAATCGTAAATTTAGATAGTTCTAAAAACCAAGGGACTCACTGGGTAGCCTATGTCAAAGATAATAATCATTGTGAATATTTTAATAGTTATGGTGATCTTCAACCGCCGCTAGAATTAATAAAATATTTGAAAAATTATAATATTTCATACAATTATAATATTTATCAAAAATTCGATACTGTTAATTGCGGACATTTATGTTTAAAATATTTAAAAAAATATTGGAATAACCGTTTAAATATCTCTGAACAATAAATAGCTTCTCATTCTCACGATGTCTTTCACTTTGTCCATAACGGGATCCTCCTCTACCCTGATTACGAATCACTCGCCAGCTCTTCAACTAGATGGTGAATATGAATGCGGGTTGCTATACTTGTCGACATTTAACTCGATACCTAATATTGACAACCGAAATAATAAGTTTTATTATGGTGATAACGAAGTAGTAGAAATTCCTGAAGGGTCATATGAACTTCAAGATCTTGATGATTATCTTAAAAGACATCTCCAAGGTTGCACCTTTACACTGACATGCAATAATAATACGCTAAAAACATCTATATTGTGTTCCAAAAACGTCTATTTTAAAAAACCAAATTCGATTGGTAAGTTACTTGGTTTTGGAGAAGAAACAGTTCAGGCGAATATATTAACTGAGTCCCCTTTTCCCGTGTCCATTCTGTCTACAACTATAGTACGAGTTGAATGTGACATCGTGAGCGGGTCATTTATAAACGGAAAACCTAGTCATATAATTCATGAATTTGTGCCAAATGTACCGCCTGGTTACCGGATTATAGAAACACCTAAAAATGTTATATATTTTCCTGTTACTCAAAACAGCTTAAACGCTCTTATAATAAGAATACTGGATATAAACGATAATTTAGTGAATTTACGTGGCGAAGAGATTCAGATATATTTACATCTCAGAAAAAAATGATAGACTTTAATAAATGTACGGTCTCAAACAGCAAAGCCGTTAGTGCTCATTGTGCTATCAAGAAAAGAAGACCTAAAGGACAACTAACGAAGGAAAACAAACAGTTTTTAAAAAACATAGGATTATTAAAATGAGTATACTAAACTTATCAGACTCCTTTAGCTTTGATAGCACGATTGAAAGTTTCGAATATCATTCGTATAAACCGTACGTAACAAGTTTCAATTTAAATGATGAAATCCGTATACCTATCAACCAGCAAGATCTATACGTATTACCATCAGCGAGTACTTTATACATAGAGGGTACTATAGAAGTATTCAACAGAGAAACAAAAGCGAAGGTGTCCAGTGTTCATTTTACAAATAACCCTATACTTCATTTATTTCAAGATATTCGATATGAGCTGAATGGGATTGAAATAGATAAAATTAAAAACGCTGGGGTCACAACAACAATAAAATCTCTTGTGTCGATGAATGAACTTGAATCATCGATGTCAAAGTTATGGGGCTGGGATGTTGATGGCACAAAAATTACGCATGGATCATTTTCTGTGTCAATTCCTTTAAATAAGATTCTTGGCTTCGCAGAGGATTATAACAAAATTATTATTAACTGTAAGCATGAACTTATTCTTTTACGATCCAATACTAATTTAAATAGCGTAAAACTGAACACAAATGAGTATATAGGTAACATAACTATATCTAAAATAGTATGGCGCATGCCGCACATTAAGGTTTCTGATCGTGAAAGATTAAGTTTGCTTAAATATTTGGAAAGAGATCGAGCTATTCAGGTAGCATTTAGGAACTGGGATCTGTACGAATACCCGCTTTTACCTAAAACATCAAAACATTCTTGGGCCGTCAAAACTTCGTCTCAAGTTGAAAAACCTCGATATGTTATAATTGGATTAAAAACAAACAGGAAAAATGTTGCTGATAAAGATATATCGCGTTTTGATCATTGTAATTTGCGTGACGTTAAAGTTTTTTTAAATTCAAATTATTTTCCTTATGAAAACTTGAATGTCAGTTTCTCGGCTCAAAAATTTGCTATATTATATGAACAGTACGCTAAATTCCAACAGTCTTATTATAACCGCAGCCAAGCACCGTTGTTGAATCCACAAGACTTTATAAATAAAGCACCTCTGTTTGTTATCGACTGTTCTCGTCAAAATGAAACCTTAAAAACGGGTTCAGTCGATGTGCGGATTGAATTAGAGTGTGACACAGATATCCCTGACAATACCGCGGCTTATTGTCTTATTTTGAATGATAGTATTATAGAATATAAGCCGTTGACCAATATAACAAAGAAGATATCATGAAACTAGACCATCTATTCGTAGATGTTCAGGGGTTTAAATCATCTAAAAATGAATTTATTATTAAAGAATTTGCATACAGTACCTATGAACACACGCAGGCGTATTTAATAAAACCTCCATATTCATTTTCTACGTTATCAGAAAACGAAAAAAGGCATGTGAAATGGATAGAGAGAAACCTTGGCATTATGTGGCGTGAGGGGTATATCAACCACAGAGAATTTAAGAGAATGATTCATAATTTCTTGGAAGGCAAAAAAATATATGTAAAAGGTTTTGAAAAAATTAAGTGGATTAATGATTTATGTGCTGATTGTACTGTAATAGACTTGGGAGAGAAAGGTTGTTCTAATTTTCAATTAATGTATAAAAAGTATTGTATCGACAACAGCTCTTATAATTGTCTACATCATAAAAAAGCTTGTGCCTTAAAAAACGTTATATGTCTTAAAAAATATTATTTCGATATTATGCATATTTAACATTGTAATAAATTATACCTAATTTTCAAAAATAAATATTTACGTTTAATCATTTTTTTATTTTTTAACCCAGTCAAAATTAGTTATCATTTATTTTGAACGAAGACTTTTTATATTAACCCATTTTTAAATAATTGAATTTGTTTGTTTAAAAATATGAAATAAATGATAACGATTCATACCTGTGGCTAATAATAGTGTTAATCTATTTAAGCGATATTTACTGAAAAGATTTTTCTTGTGCATTTAATCATGATAATTTTATTTTCGTTTGAATTATTGCTTTATTGACATACTTACAAAAAAAATCTTTCCTGTTGACGTATCGCTTAATCAAAGGAATAAAACAAGAAAATTGTTGACCATATTTATTTTCAAAATTATATACAAAAACAGTAAAAACATTAATAACTAACACTATATCCGCACAACTTCTTGGATATCTTATTTATTACACTTTCTGTACTGTCTATTATCTCATCGTATCCGTCACTTGCCACATACTGCGCACTGAGCATAACGTTTTCACCGGTTTCGTCGTTTTGATCCGGCGCGGAGTCACTTATGTTAATTATTTGGATTTTGACAAGTCTGTTCCCCTTAGTTGCTTCATTGTTTATAACGAACGACGGCGGGTGACCTCGTACACTTCTCTTTACCACTTTGTTTAGCCTTAGTTTTGGTTTACTAGACTTGGTTTTCGTTTTGGCACTTGCAATTTTTTTTACAAATTCACTGACTTCTTCTTCTTCTTCATCTTCTCGGAATCCTAATGGACCCTGTGCATATTGCGAAAACATGATTTGAGTGTCTTGCGTTCCTTCCATATTCTGAAACAAAAGAAATCAAATAAATAAACGCATCTGGCAACACATATGAGCATTTTCATACGCTTACAAAACAATAATAGCAACAAAATAATACGAATAAATATTAAATAATGCCAATTTTACTTACCGAATCGGGAATGGATCAGCTCGTCTTAATTTTCAAAACTTTGGAACGACTTTACTCAGTTATGAATGTAGAGTGCAGAATGATAACTTACTATAACAGCCGCTATTTATAATTACAGTAATTTCATGCGTCAGCAAATTAAATTAACACGCGCTTCGGAGCATGCGGTGCATACCGCCGCGCTGCTTAATGCCGATCAAATTACAACGACACGTAAGGACTTGTTATAATTGGTACCAAATGCAATAAATGTGAATAGGTATATTTCACGTGTCAGCAAATTACCTTAGCACGGGCTGCATGCCGCCGCGCTGCTTAAGACACGTAAGGACATGTTTTAATTGATACCCAATGCAATAAACGAGGATAGGTATTATTTGCCTGTTCAACAGAACATGATTTTACTTACCATTATCAAAATATTACATTTAAAATTAAGCCTGAGCCCTGAGCTTTTTGATGACGGAAAACATCGTCAGGAAACCTCCGAAGCGAGAAAACTCAATTTCAACTCAAGTAAAATGTGTTTTCAGTCGGTATCCTCGCAGTCTATATATACTTAGGTGGGTGAAAGAAAAAAAGAAAACAAATGTTAATAACACTTCATATTTATTTATTAAAAAAAAAGAACAAACCATACAATTTACAAATCAATGTGTAATTATAAAAAATAAAGTACTTAATGATAATCTACTTATTTGGTATAGTCAGCGTCAAAAGTCGCTCATCTGGTCGTAGAGCGAAAAGGTACAAAAGTGATGAGCGGCTTTTGACGCTGACCCTACAACATACATAATTATAATTTTACAATAACGTAAGTACTCAACGTATTTTATTTTATTAAACACATTCTAATTTTTTATTACCCATTGGGTGCCTACGAAATAAAATTACAGCTCGAGGAAAGGTCGCTTAGATAACTACTGTACTAGAAAATAGACTCATGTCCCCAAGATTTGGTTGAAATTTTGTCTGATAATATATGTCGTTTATCGTCTTTGTTAGATAAAGCAACTTTATTGACAGATTGAGTGAAGATCTCGTGCCTAATCGATTTAAATAATATGTGTTTTTTCCGAACTATTTTATCATTGAATAACACATCCCGATAATCATTTAATGTTAACTCTTGAACTGCTGGTTTTTTTATTCCTTTAGCCTTTTTGATAAGAGATTTATCACTTTTGATACAGTATAGTTTAGAACGTAACCCTATAAACTCGGTAATAAGTTCTCCTCCTAACTCATCTTTGAATAACCCAGGAATCTTCTTGTTACGTAAAGGTATTTGCAAATCATTTACAGGGTTATAATTGCTTGTGTCAAAAAAGTTTAAAAAAATATTTTTTAAATCGCTGTAAAAGTCTGCAGTTTCGATTTTGTAAATAAAACTGTCGGTATCAGTGTAGCACAGAGTAACTTGATCTTGGTAGTGTTTTTTTATTACCGTGTAGTGAAATTGGTACATATGACTTTTAGAAAGTTCTAATACAGAGAATCCTACGTAGATTGGTTTATCTAAAATTACTTTTTCAGGCTTCATTTGTACGACAACCAAATTTTCAGACAACACTGTTGCACTATGGAAATTCGGTTTGGCAATTAATTTGTTAGCACAAGTAAACTTTTTTGTTTTGTTTTGACGGTCGTGCCACTTATTTACTAATTTGACGTCAACTCGCCGCTCACTGTCTTCAAGAGTTTTCCCAAAAACTGAGTTATTCATTAATTTAAAAAGGTCTTGTTGGAAAGGAGTAGTAGCTTTTTTTCTCAGTTCTGTATTTAAATGAATATACTGTTTTAAGAATGGACTTTGACGAAACCTTATAACGCGATGGATTTTATCAAGAGTTAAGCCGTTGCGTAAACATGTTTTCAGATGGACGTAATGAATGACGTATTCGTATTTGTTATATAAATTTGGGATCAATTTGGTCGTTTTTCCTCCTGGAGGAATAAATTTTTGTGCGCAAAATGGATAGTCGTTATGGTTATGGTGTAAATTTTCCGGATATAGCAAGTCAACTTCCAGAATAAATCCAAATGGAGCATCATCTTCGACAGACAAAATATCTAGTTGGGCAATTTCATGATGATCTAGAAAACTAAAATTAGACATGGGCAACGATTGACACATACTGTAACCATATAAGTTATTGCAATCGATATATACTAAAAACGAGTCTGGTTTATTCATGTCATAAGTTTCCATGTACTTATTATTAGCCTGAGCATATCTGGTCGAACACATGCAAATACCACCTCTTATTCCTTTTTGTATGAGTCGAATTATTTCTAATTCGGATATCAATTCAAGCTTAACTCCGGTTTTTAATAACATAGCATCAAACGATAAGCTTGGAGCAGTTAAATAGAATGCCGGATCTAAATGATAATTTAACTTGCAAATGAACCGAAAGTTCTCAAAAATATCTGATAAAAGCAACACATCAGTTTTTAGGTAAAGATCAGTATATTCTCCCATATCTTTGATTTTAAATTCGGACCATACAGATTGCGCATGTGCGTAATCTGAATCGCTTATTTGTTCGTTGGAAAGAGAATCAAAAAACAAGTTCTGTGATGGAAGCTCGGTCTCTGTAAACTTATCCCAGCTCGACATATAATCGTAAGGATAAATACCTTTGCGAGTTAATAATTTATTTTTTTTAGTTTCAGGATAAAACTTGTTCAAGTGAATAAAATCATCTTTATGTAAACCATTCGCTAATTTTTCCAAGCTTGTTCCTAAAAATTTAAAAGAGTCTACAAATCGAATTTGTGCATACTTTTGATCTGAAATCCACAAAAACTTAGTGAACGAAATATAATTTTCTTTATTTTTTGGGATTACTTTCACAGGCCCTGAACATTTACTAAGTTCCTGTATAAACAAATGACAATCGTAACCTGCTAAGTTATGAAAGAAAACAGGGACCAATTTAGGAACGCGAAAGCGCAGATTGCAGTACTGGTGCGCGGCACCGCGATAACGGCCCGTTAGATGACAGTGATCTCTTACTTTGTCTGCAAACAATAAACCTTTACACATATGACAATTTTTGGCACGTTCATGAGCTAAAGAATCTTCTACAGTAAATATCATGGGAATTTCTTTTTCTAAAACGTTATGGATGTCTTTAATATGTCTATATAAATAATCTACGAATTTCTGAGCACAATCTGGCCCTCGGTATTGAACAAAACGATTAAGTTGCTCATCATAAGAGCAAATTATATGGTACGCGAAAGCGGCTGGTAAATGTATTTGTTTATTTGTAGTAAAACTACTGTCAGTGTTAGGTTCACAGTTCTGATAGGGTTTAAGGATTGTCTCAAAGTCAGCATACACGACAAATGGAACGTCTTGTTTTCGTTCAAAATGCTTAAATTCGAGATAGGTGCCTTTCTCCGGAAGTACCGTAGCAACCCCACTACAAACGTGACTATTGAAACCGTGTTCAGTTTGAAAAAATATCAGACAGTCTTCGCAGAAATAAAGCTTAGCATGATGTTTGGTAATCTGACCGCGAGCAAGACGCGGTAAATTAGTAATCAAAACATAATGCGACTTATTACCGCGTTCGATTAAAAGTAAATTGATTCGATGTTTCCTTTTATATTGCGATCTGTATAGAGGTCCTACAAGAGTTCGGTTGTTTTTTAAAGAATATACGTTAATACTGATATCAATATTGTGATGCTCAAACGTAATGATATCGGCTAAAGTGACAGGGAAACACATATTATCAAGTTTTAATACGTCTTTAAAATGAGGATAAGATGATAGACGCTCGCGATGGTTTTGACATGGGTAAAGAGCAGCAACAACACACCAGAGAAAACAATAATTATCATGATTTTGAATATTAATGCAAGCTTTTTTATTTTTTATTATCTTAGGTAAGTCTATGTAAGATGACGCTTTCAATGGTTCATACTTATTTATGTTAACTTCTAAATACAAATTAGATAAGAAAGTCCAACCAGAATCGCGCTCCTGAAATTCTTCGATTTTTTTCTGTATACTAATAATTATTGTGTTTAAAAGCTCTTCGAATTGATAATTTTGATGTATAGGAAAATTTTTCGTTGCAAAAGATTTCATTTCCTGCTTGTCATCTTTAAACAAAAGAAAATCGCCAAAATATTCGAAATTTACTTTGAGGGACACATGTTTTTTAAGCGAATTTTCCAAAATTTTTTGCATTTTAGGTTTTACTGTAATCAAAAATGATTCAGGTAAACAAGACTTCAGCTCATCAGTTGCCATTATTCTATAAGATGCTATGCGACCTTTAAAAGCAGACGAAATTTCAACAACCTCATCGTTTAAATTTACACCCGAATTTTTTCTATGCTTATTACTTCTAAGGTGCCCTACCCACTTCCTGCTTTCTACTGTAATTGAACACTGAGTGCAAAAGGGCATGTTTTATGTAGCGACTTTGCTTAAGCTGTAATCCTGGTTTTATATGTTAAATACACAATTTGATAGTTTCAATTTTAATCAAATAATAAAAAGAGACAACCTGCAGTATCCGTTAAAAGCAAAAATAAAAAGTACTAAATTAGTACTTACTTAGTATCGTTACAATAAATTTGACGTTAGCGTCCTTGAAAAGTACATTTATCTTTTTAACAAATTTTTGCTATGCCCTCCATTCAACAGTTTTATCATCGATTTGCGCCCTTAAAGTAATATCGTTAAAAGCGTTTAAATTATGGTTTCATAATAAATCGTTAACATTTATTAAAAACATTTATTAAAAATTACTTGATACACAATTTGATGTAGTTTAAATTTTATTCAAATAAGTAATAAAAAGAGACAACCTGCAGTATCTGTTAAAATCAAAAAAGTACCTACTAAATTAGTACTTAGTATCGTTAGAATAAAATTTGACGTTAGCGTCCTTGAAAAGTACATTTATCTTTTTAATAAATTTTTGCAATGCCTCCCATTCAACAGTTTCATCATCGATTTGCGCCTTTAGAGTAACGAGAGCCTTTTTCCAACGCTCCTGACGTAACTCACCGCGAATATCAGCAGTGTTGTACACCCGCAGCTCCAAGAAAAAGTCTCCGTTGAGGGTGCAAGCTCGTTTTGTTGACCCGTTCGGTACCCGGCTTATAATGGATGAATCAAGCGGATCAGTCTCAGCAGGCTTATGGTTAACAGCAACGTCTTCAGGAAATATTCCGAACACGTCAAACGGGTTTTTAGTTTCTTTTTTCTTGGGTGCAGCAGATCTGAAACATAACAGACATTAAACAATGAATAAGACAGTTGTACTTAGTTCGTCGAAATTCATTAAACAAATTACAAGAAAAATACCTTGGGGTTGACGGCTTTCTTTTTTGAGCAGGTTTTTTTATTTTTGGGATACTGACATCTGCAGCGGCAACGCTCTCCTCTGAATCAGATCTGAAATAAAAAATATGTTTTTATTACTCGACATTTAAAATAACCATATACATCGATAAAAAAAGAAAAAAAAATACCTTTTTTAAATGAAAAAAGTAGACAAACAATATTTAAGTAAATATGTACCCAGCTGACAAAATAAAAAACATGAAATATGAAAATAAATATAAAATGGCTACCTGTTTGGAGCTGAAGCTTTTCGTTTTTCAGCCGACCTTCCCACTTTTGACCGAACGGTTCCGCTGTTTGCAACAGTGATGGGTTCAAACTCGGAATCAGACCTGAAAGGAAATTAAAAATATTAATGCCTGTTGGAACCCTACAAACAATATGAACCAAATGTTTTAATTTCGTTAGGAAAGTAAAGCGTTAGGTACGTTGAAATACATACTTACATTTTAATCGATGTATAAAGCAAATAAACTTTACTAACGTAGAAACTCTGCACAGCTTAACCTCTGAGCTGAAGATGTAGAAGACTTGATGCACTGTGCACGTCACGTTCGAAATTGGAAAGGAACAAATTAGCCCCGCGCAAAAGTTTTAAACGAAATTATTTGCTGATTTTACTAAATGAACTAGGGCTGTCGCATTCCAAATCACAATTGTGTATTATGCTTATGTGCACATAACAGTTCTTTATTTTACATTATTTAATTCTCGACGCGATGGAAAGAGGAACGTTATGAATTTGTCTATCTGTCTGTTGGTAAATCTGCCTACTTCGTATTCCACATATGCATGTATTCAAGATACCAAAAAACTGATCGAGAGTGAGTTGTAAGCTTTTTTTAATTTACTTTTTTAATTTTTAATTTACTTATTTATTTTTTATTTATTTATTTCTCACCAGCTAAATTAAGGAATTACCTAAATATTAGTATTTCAGTAATTGTAGTAATCATTATTTCTTTTAAGAACATTTATATTCGCATTTAATAGAGGTACCCATTAATTGTAAATTTATCCATTGATCATTGTCAACCCTACACCTTTATAATATGAATATTATTTCGCAACCACGCTTCATACATGCACCGCATTTGTATGTCAGCAAAAAGACGCCGATCGCACTGTGTGTCACATTACAACTTGATAACGTTGCGCAATAAAATTGGCTAATACCTAATTGGTAACATTTTCATGCTCAGTTCTGTACGTTAAAATTATAACGGAAACTGGAAAAAAACCTCCTCAGATCGTTCAAATAGCCTCAGTATTAACCGACTTAATTACTAAGTTAATGGGTAAGGTTAGTAATTGGTTAGCTCACACAACCAAATATCATCTTACCTCACCTACTAAGACGAAGATTTAAACTTAGGTAAAAACGTGTTCTAACTGTAATGTTTGCTACTTTACATCGTAATTATAAATACACATACAATTGTTATTTCCTAATACGAAAACAAACATTGTCTTGTTACAGGTACAAACAGGTATAAACCTTTTTCAATTTGAACACAAAAATAAACAATTCCTATATTATTAACATTTATGATAAGATAACCTAACCAACTTAGAAAAGTCGAAAAACAATAGACATTTTCGCTTCAAAGGTCAATATCTTAAAAACGGTTGAACCGATTTTGATAAAACAAGTCTAAGAACCATTGTTAGAAAACCTGTTAAATGAAAAACCGCATTTAAATCGGCTCATTCATTTAGGAGCTATGGTACCACAGACAGACACACAAAAATCTAGGTACAAATTCTAGCGCACGATGTCAAAGTTTAACATAAGCGCTGTCTGTGGGTTAAGCACTGAACTAAGTAGGTGTAAGTAATGATTTAAGTAAGTACCTTTGATGTACTGGTTTCGTATAGAATACAAATGGTTTCGAATAATTTCGATAGATGTCATCACCGCCTACTCGTATGTCCATTTGCATGTTAAGAACAATAAACCTTAGCGAGCGCGCTCGCTACGTAATTTGATCGAGTACCTAACTTACACTACAATGTCTTCGAGTTGAAATGACTTAAGTACATAATCATGTATATCACTTTACAACTCGTTTCTGATCAAACTTTATATTCTAGTCAGCAAGACAATTTTTACGTCAACATGATAAAGTGATATAAGTTATTTAGAAAGTGTGATAAAGTATCGCGGTCTCACAGATGGAGTTGTTCTACATTAACATCAATTAAATCACACTATTTGACTTAGTTTTAGCGATACCAATTTAAAATCATATTTCGGTTTTCACTAGTGTAGTGAGTTACACATTTTTATGTTTTCGTAATTTAAATAATGTTTACTTAGTGCTTTATTCCAGCGTAAATTAGTTTAAACCTAACTCGCGCTAACGATGGTTTTGAGATTCGTTGATATAAATAAATCCGACATACAATTTGCCGTGTACGTAAAACGCGGTCATAGCGATACATCCGAAAACGGATGCCGGGAACTAACGCGTCCTGGGTGACCCGACCTTGTCTGTGGAGTCTGATCAGCTTTGCGGATGAGTTGTATACAAGCCTCGGTGGGAGGCATCCAAAACCACCACGCACACAAAAAGCGGTCATAGCGATACATCCGTAGGTGGATGCCGGGAACTAGACGCGTCCTGGGTGACCCGATCTTGTCTGTGGAGTCTGATCAGCTTCGCAGACAAGTTGTGCAAACACCTGAGTTAACCTGAGTCAAAGGCTGCGGCTTGAGACCGAGGAGCGCTCAGTGGCTTCGGCCTCGTGCATATCGGACTTGATCAACCCGGTGTGCATGGTGTACTTTTGCTTTTACTTTATCTAAGCTCAAACATTATTAAACATATCTATGTTAGGTTGTCAATTAGTTGAGACTTGAGTTGGACTGAAATTTAAATACATTGAATAAATTCCCGTCGGGTTGGCTTGTCGTTGAACCTCGAGTCAAAACTTCGCTCATTCGAACGAGAGGTGGATGCCCAATGCGATTTCAGGTGTAGGTTGAGCGTTATGATGAACGTGAATTCTGATAGGTTACTGTTAGGTTGGGTTCCGTTAGGTTTGAGTTGCTGTTGGGCTGATGTATTCGTTGCGTTGAACGAGAGGTGAAACAGAATGCCCAATGCGATTTCAGGTGTAGGTTGAGCGTTATGTTGAACGCAAATGCTGATAGGTCACTGTTAGGTTGGGTTCCGTTGGGTTTGAGTTGCTGTTGCGTTGAACGCGAGGTGAAACAGAATGTCCAATGCGATTTCAGGTGTAGGTTGAGCGTTATGTTGAACGCAAATGCTGATAGGTTACTGTTAGGTTGGTTACCGTTGGGTTTGGGTTGATTGTAGGTTGTGTGCAATTCATTGTATTATTGGGCTTCTGGATCACCACGAATGAGTGAGGGCGAAATTTTTCGCCCGATCGAATGAATGGTGGTCCAGAATGCCCAATAATATACTACTGTGGATAACAAATGTGTTATCTTTTAATAGGGATTATTTGTAATTTGATCGCCATTTGAAATTACTTCATGCATTGTACCTAAATAACTACAGTTTCAGTTTCAGTTTTCAGTTTCTTTATTTCCATAACAATTTTACATTGTGTCGGATATTAGTGAAAGCTTAATTCTAGCACCATAGTCTAG
>OY829515.1:15914704-15946745 GCA_963691665.1 Clepsis dumicolana | reverse complement strand
AACCCACACACCTCACCCCAACACACTACACCTCACACCCAATACTCCACACCCCACACACCTCACCCCAACACACTATACCCCGCACCCCACAAACCTCACCCCTGTGACGTACCTTCATTTGTTATTATTATTTACTTGTGTAGGTGGCGGGTAGTTTTACTTTATGCCAATAAAACAGTCAGTCGATAACCATCGCCTTTCATTGACGTCTCACTGGCGACGAGTACGGGATTATTGTTCTTTTTTTTCCGGGATTTGCAGTTTAAACAAAATGTCGATAGGCAAATTGGAACCATTCAATTTGAGTTCGAAGCAGTGCCCGCGTATATCCGTCGAGTTAACCAGTACATATTGTTAAATGCCATTAGCGACGAGTTAAAAGTGCCGATGTTGATTACGGTAGTGGGTGAAGCCACGTACGCGCTTATGTGTGACCTCTGTTCGCCGAGTTTTCCCGAAAATAAAACCTATAACGAATGGTGCAGCTCGTGACGGATCATTTGGAACCACAGCGGTCGGAAATCGCTGAACGCCATATATTTCGGCAGCGTCGGCAGCGCGCGGGCGAATCGCTCACCGAATACTTACAAGCACTAAAACATCTGGCGGCGACGTGTAAGTTCACGTGTTCGACACTCGAGGAAAATCTCAAAGACCAATTCGTGTCGGGCCTCGCGAACGACGCAATGAGATCGAGGATTTTTGCAGAAAAAACACTGAGGTATAAAACAGGCGGTGGAGTTAGCATTGGCTCTGGAGGCCGCGGAGAAACACGCGGAGGTGAGCGGCACTACGGGAGCGATGTCAGGGACGACGGACTCAGCGGGCACAGCGAGCGGCGCGGCCGACGAGGGCCTGCACTACGCGCGCGGGACCACGGCGAGCGGCGCCCGCGGGGGCGGCGTCGGCGCGCGGGGCGCCAGCGGGCCGGGTGCAGGCGGCGCTCCGGCGGCGGCGGCGGCGGCCGCGGACGCGCGAGCGAGGGCTTGCTGGCGTTGCGGCAGGGCGCATGCGGCGGACAGGTGCCGGTTTAGAAACTACAACTCATTGAGATAGGAAAGTGGAGGTGTTATATTCTTCTATATGAAGCGTGACTTATACAAATATCTGCCATATCGACACATACATGTCAAACGGCATTTTATCTCTTTTAACTTACTGACAGCTGCATAAGAATAGGAGAGACAAACAGTATTTGTTGGTTACTAAATTTGGCAGCACTCTCTAAGTGACGTCCACGAGTTTACGACAGCGTGGCAGGTGCCACCATGTTCCGTGCCAAGTTTCGTGGTAGATGTGCTGTCAAACAGTAGCCGGCTCCGAATATATTTGCTGTTTTTGTGAGGATTACTCTAAGAAAAGAGTTATCATGGTGTGCAGGGCTCTGTCTTTGATTGTCCTAATCATGCCCTAGTGCTGCGTCAGACAGTGTAGTGTTAAAAAAAACATTAATCAACCTGAATTGACCCTTCAAAGGTTAGTAACCAGTTACCTTGAATAATTCGAATGTTTTATTGTATTTTGGCATGTATCGTAACATAATAATCTTATAAAATGAGTACGAACTTCTGTTTAAGTACGATTTGTTTTATTTTCCAATGATTTTATTTATTTCAACAGAAATAATTTGCTTGATTTTGGCATATTAGCTCATGCGGTGCTAAGTATCGACATAGGTATCGATGAAATTCTAAACATTGTTTGAATTTTTTTTTCGTCAGATTTCCTGTGAATGAAACTGCCAAAAATAAAAGGATTGGAATTGAAAATATAAACCCATGACATAAGACATGGTTTGTCTGCTCGATGCACTTCGACATGTCATGCTTCAACAGAACTCTTAATGTGACGAGATTGATGGCGTGACGGAGCAATTCAGGTAATTATTAGATCTAAACATATAAAATAAAACCGTGACTTACTGACTGACACACAACGCACAGGCTGAACCAGATTTGAGATTTGGAAAAAATATCCCTTGAGCAGGCTAGAGATAAACTTATAGATACTTAATATTCTTCTTTTTCAGTCTACTCGTGCCTGTCACCTGTGTTGCCTTGTACATCAAGTGTGAGGGTAAGGTAATGTCTGTAATCAAAATGATTATAGATTTGAGGTTTCGCTATCACGGAAAAAGAAGTTGTGAGTGTTGTGACAAAGTATCTTTCAGAAACTATTAGAAATGAATAAAAACTTTGGAGATGCCTAAGACAAATGTTATTTATTTTCACTTTTGTGGGTAGTAGGACCTTGTGCGAAGTAGCAGTGCTTGCACTGTTGTGTCCCGGCGTGGAGAGTAAGATAGCCGGTGTAATTACGGGCACAAGGGGAATTCCATCTTAGCTCTCTAGGTTGGCAACGCATCTGCAAACCCATATACACACATGTCATAAATCCTCTATAATGCGTTCAAAAACCGTAGAAAATATGAAATATCTGCAAAAACCAACATAATTTACAATAAAAAAACAGTCAAAACGAAACGTCAGCTCGGTATGTTTACTTATCTATGATAAAAACAACAGTCAAACTCGTTACAGGTATGGATATGATAATGCCTTCTGCTTCTGAACGTGTCTTAGAGTACTTATAATATGTGTGTAGATTAAAGTAATGTATGCTACTCTAGATAATTAGGCCTTAAAACACTCGTAACGTGACAGTTGCATAAACTTCTATAGCGTAGATTTTATCGATATCGATATCTGCATACGTTTAACAGTCCAACCCTAGGAAAAGCAGACATGTTACGTGCCCAATTTTAGTAGGTATGCACGCTAATTCTGTAGGTATCACCGGTCCACTTGCTATTAGGTCTGTGCTACAACTGTGACGAATGTGGACGAAGAGGCCACCTGAAAGGCATGTGTAGTAAAGTGCGCGGTAAAGCGGGTCGGCAAAACTACGTCAGTGACGAGTCGGACGACGGTATGTTCAACATCGATGTGGCAGCACGAGGTAATAAACCATACTTTATTAAGTTATCGGTAGACGGTTACGTTTTGGAGTGCGAAATGGACACGGGTAGTCGTATTTCGGCGATTAGTGAAGAGATGTATGAACAAAGGTTTACCCATAAATTGATTAAAACTGATAATTTAATGTTACGTGGTTATTCAGGTTCTCGAATCGAGTCACGTGGCTACGTTGAGGTAGACGTGTGTTTAAACGGTATTACAGCGAAAGAGTTGCGTTTATACGTAATTAAGGGAGGCGCACGCCCTTTGCTGGGGCGAGATTGGATGCGCGCTCTTAAAATCACACGAAACCAAAACCTCAATGCTATCGCAGATGACCGATTCGTGAATCAACTGTGTATGGAATTCCCTGAGGTATTTAGTGATAAGTTAGGTACTTGTAAGCGGTCTATTCGGCTACAGCTGAGTGATAACGAACCGGTTTACGTTCGCGCCCGGCCGGTACCGCTGGCACTGCGCGCGCGCGTCGAACGCGAGTTAACTCGTTTAGAGGCAGACGGCTCCATCTATCGCGTGGATTATTCAGATTACGGAACACCCATAGTCCCAGTAGTAAAAAGTAATGGGGAAATACGCATATGTGGCGATTATAAAGTTACAATAAACCCGAAACTAAAACGCGACTACTACCCACTTCCACGCATAGATGAGTTGTTTGCGAACCTTAGCGGTGGGGAAAAATTTACAAAAGTAGACCTTAGGCATGCTTACGAGCAGTGCTTAATAGCGGAGGAGTCGCAACCCTGTACTGCGATCACTACACATATGGGTACATTTGCTTACCGCCGCACGCCGTATGGATTATCTTGCGTGCCGGAAAAATTCCAAAAATTAATGGAGGAGATGTTACGCGGGGTACCGGGATGTGTAGTGTTTTTGGATGACATCTGCGTCACAGGCTCGAATAGTGAAGAGCACATAAAAAATCTGAGAGCGGTGCTAGAGAGATTGCGAAATATGAGGTTGACCGTTAAATTAAATAAATGTAGTTTCTTGCAGAACAGTGTTAAATATTTAGGATTTATTATTAATAAAGACGGCTTGCGGCCGGATCCATGTAAACTTGAAGCCATTTCCAGTGCGCCACGACCGGAGAACGTTACGCAACTAAAAAGCTTCCTCGGAATGCTTAATTATTATGGTCGCTTCATTCCTAATTTAAGCACATTACTACATTCCTTGCATAACTTACTTAAAAAGGATAGCGACTGGAAATGGGACTCCAAGTGCGAGCGAGCGTTCTTAGAAGCGAAACGGACCCTCCTGAGCGAGCGGGTACTAGCGCACTACGAGGAGGGGCGCGAGCTGGTGCTGTCGGTGGACAGCAGCGCCTACGGGCTGGGCGCACTGCTGGCGCACCGCTACGCCGACGGCAGCGAGCGGCCCGTCAGCTGCGTGTCGCGCACACTGAGTGCGCCGGAGCGCAACTACAGCCAGCTGGACAAGGAGGCGCTCGCCATTCTGTACGGGGTGACCAAGCACCACCAATACCTATTCGGGAGGCGGTTCACTTTGCGCACCGACCATCAGCCATTGGCTTTTATTTTCGGGGACAAGGGGGGTATCCCACAGACGGCGGCGAGCCGTCTGCAACGGTGGGCGGCGCGCCTGGCCGCTTACGATTTTAAGATAGAATTCGTTAGATCGGCGGACAACGGTCCGGCCGATGCGCTGTCGCGGTTGCCGCTGCCTCAGGAGGGTTTCTGCTCGAACTCTGTAGATTATTTGCACCTTGTAGAAGAGTACCTGCCTGTATCATTTAAAGATGTAGCAAGGGAAACCGAACGAGACCCTCTTTTGTGTAAAATTAAGGGCTACGTCCTTTTCGGTTGGCCGTTCTCGGGAGCGAGCTGCGATGCAGAAAAACCGTATAAGGACAGGAAAAATGAACTAATTGTCGATCGTGGTTGTCTTATCTACAAATATAGAATCTTAGTTCCGTCTTGTTTGCGTAAAACAATTTTAGAAGAAATTCACCAGGGGCACTTGGGTATGACTAAAATGAAAAGTTTATCCCGGAACTACATATATTGGCCAAATTTAGATCGGGACATAGAAAATATGTGCCGCGCGTGTGTAGCATGCCGCGCGGTGTTAGACGCGCCGGCGCGCGCGCCGCTGCACCCGTGGGAGTTTCCGCTCCACCCGTGGCAGCGCCTGCATGCGGATTTTGCGGATTGCGCGGGAGTGCGCTATCTGATTATTGTAGATGCGCACTCAAAATGGATTGAAGCAGTAGCGATGCGGGGCGCGGACGCGAGGTCGACTATTAGTGTTTTTAGGAAGATTTTTGCACAATTCGGTTTGCCATCGCAACTCGTGACCGATAACGGGCCCCCATTCTCATCTCAAGAATTTGATTCATACTGTAAAAAAAATGTTATTAAACATGTAACCTCGGCTCCTTATAGACCTCAAGGTAACGGTGCAGCGGAAAATGCGGTACGGACTATAATGAAATGCCTTAAACGCGCGTCACACGAAGGGGAGGACGTAAATACCGCGTTAAGTAAATTCCTGTTACAATACCGGAACTGCGAGCACGCGACCACCGGCGTGTCGCCGGCGGTGGCGCTCCAAGGGCGGCGTCTGCGCAGCCGACTGGACGCGCTTCGGCCCGACGCAGCCGCCGTCGTACGTGACGCGCAGGAGCGCAAGGTCGCGCGCTCACAAGGCATCGATCGCCAGTTCAAGGTAGGGGACGCGGTATTGGCTCGCGATTATTCAGTGAGGGGAGACAAGTGGGCCGAAGGAAAGGTTGTAAAAGTAACAGGACCAGTTTCCTACAAAGTTGAGGTAGGACATGGAACGGAGTGGCGCCGGCACGTCGATCAAATAGTTCCCGCGGTCGGTAAAAGTAGGTACTCGCTGTCCAGAGTGAGCAAGGGGCCAGGAGAAACGGAAAAACACGATGAGGTCAATAAGGAGGCCGAAGGGGATACGTTCGAGGACGCATGCGATGGGGCGGGCGGTGGCGGGGAGGAGCACCAGGGCTTACAAGAGGAGCCAGAGCACTTGAACGCAGGACACGTAACTCCCTCGCCAGCGCCTGCGGCCTCGAGCCCCTCTGCTCGGACACTGCGTGCGATTAACCGAGCCAAGCGTACATTGTTACAATGGATACAATAAGTGTGAACCTATTTAATAAGGTAAAGTTAAGGTTACGATATTTACTAAGTTAAAAAGTTACAATTGAAGACTTAGAGGGGAGAAGTGTGACGTACCTTCATTTGTTATTATTATTTACTTGTGTAGGTGGCGGGTAGTTTTACTTTATGCCAATAAAACAGTCAGTCGATAACCATCGCCTTTCATTGACGTCACAACCCCAACACACTACACCCCACACACCTCACCCCAACACACTACACGTCACACACTATAACCCACACCCCACACACCTCAATCCAACACACTACACCTCACACACTATACTCCACACCCCACACACCTCACCCCAACACACTACACCTCACACACTACACCTCACACACTATACCCCACACCCCACACACCTCACCCCAACACACTACACCTCACACACTATACCCCACACACCCCACCCCAACACACTACACCCCACACCCCACACCCACTCTAGTGCATACCGTCAAATCCGCCAATCGTTTATGCAACTTAATTTTTCGACGCTATCCCTTGTTCGCGAAATACATAGCTGACGATTCGAGCTCCTTACTTTACATCATCGTGACAAGATCCACGAACGACTCATACCGTTTGACCCTGTACTTAGTGTGGCGACGTGTGTGTGTGTGCAGGCCGCCGATAATCCGCGTGCACGACAAGGTGATGATCCCGCAGGAGCAGCACCCCGACATCAACTTCGTGGGGCTGCTGATCGGGCCGCGCGGCAACACGCTCAAGGCCATGGAGAAGGAGACCGGCGCCAAGATCATCATCCGCGGCAAGGGCTCCGTCAAGGAGGGCAAGGTGATGACTCTTGGTTAGCCGGGTGATGCTGGTGATTACCGTATCGATCAGCCTCGTACCTACAGTTTTCAAGATAACGTTCATATTTGAATTTAACCGTCAAGCGGCTGCGTTTGATACCCGCCGCCGTTGACAAATTAAACCGAAGTATGGCAAAAACAGTCTTAAATTTCCTCAGGGTTATATTTGTTATAATATTTTGTGTAGTCGTCAAGTATACCGCCGCTAGCAACAGAGTAATTTAATAAAGAATAGGTTTAAATTCCGTCATAACGTAATAGTCGTTTAATTCGTAATTTGTCCGGTTGTGTTTATTTTGTACTAGCTTATGCTCCGCGGCATTCAAAATGGGCTGGTTCCCTATCCCGTGAGAATTTCGAAAAATCCCTTCCTAGTGCACATCTAGGATACTCAAGGTATTTATAATTAGTGTACCAAATTTCAAGTCTCTAGCTTTAGATATATGAATAGGGATGTTTCCTCTTGGTCAAATCAGCAACTTTTTGAGAAATGTCAAAACGATTTGATCGGATCCGTTAGTATGAAGTTTGTATTGAATTACAGAACTATGACGTCATCATTTTCAGTGATCAAACTGCGTCCTTTTAATTCGTTTTACTAAATTAATAAAAATCGTTTTAATTGCAGTAATAAGTGAGGCATCGGTTATTTATTATTATTTTCGGAAGCTTAATAAGTGAAAATGAAAAATGGTTTTATTTAGACATCAGTCAACCACCCAATTCGGTAATTTTTTGAAGGGGATTCGGGTCGGAGATGTATTTGTACAGGTCCGGGCATGATGGCAGTTCGTTCAACGTGATCACTATCTGTAGCCTTTTTATCTAGTACTTTGTTATTATATTGAGCAGTGTAATAGTAGTGTATAGTCAGCAGCGATGTGTGTGCGCAGGTGGGGCGCAAGGACGGGCAGCCGCTGCCGGGCGAGGACGAGCCGCTGCACGCCTACATCACGGCCACCAGCGCCGACTGCGTGCGCAAGGCGCTCGACAAGATCAAGGAGGTGCGCTACGCTAACCACGACACTACTATACATGTACTACACGACTATCGGGATAGAAGGAGAGAACTCATCGATTTGTATTGAAACCGAGCGTGTAACATTTTCATAAGCAATTCAATGATGTGCGTGATGTTCCCAATCCGCACTGGGCCCGCGTGGGAACTATAGCCCAAGCCTTCTCATTCTGAGAGGAGGCCTGTGTCCAGCAGTGGGACGTAAAAAAGGTTGGTGATGATGATGATGATGATGTGTAACATTTTTCGTAGATGTTTTGACGTCATCGACTTTGAATAATCTAACTTTTTTGGTGGAGTTTGAGCAAGTTGTTGAGCAACAAGGTATTCTGATTTTAAAAGATGACGTTGTACAGTCAAGGAATTTAATTCCCTACCCATTTCGTTGAAATGTTGTTAGACATTCGCAATGCATTAAGGTCGAAAATTTCAACGTAAACGCGACATGTCAAAGCAACGTCGTGTTCTATCAAGCTCTAATGGTGACAGTTTGCTGGTGGGTGGGAGATTAAATTCCTTGACTGTACGCGGAAAGCCACGAACCAACCACCCTCTGGACACCGCATCTTTTATAATTTACTTGGAAAGTCATTACGAAAAAAGCCGCGGTGAGCGGGCCGGGGGAATGCGTCGTGATTGGTTCATAGCTTGTCATCTGGTCGAAAGTGAGTCGCGATTCGAGGTTAGAGAGATTATAGGTGCAAATGAGCATATGCGTTTCGGAAACGTTCGCCCTGACATTTGGTGTCCAGAGGGTGGTTGGTCCGTGCGGAAAGCGGTCGGGAGCTGGAATGCGTAATGTGGTTCTCAGCCCTTCTTTTCGGCACGCGAGGTTCACTTCTATCCCGATATGGTCTGTGGTGATAGCGGTGGCGTTGGACTGCGCCCGCAGCTTGTGGATGACGATAACATACGTCTTCGAAGTGACTACGTCCGATCAACTATTTTCGGTATTGAAGGCAGTTTGAAGATGTAGCGGAGTAAAGGGGATTTGGGGGACAGGGGCGCGTCATTTTTCAAAGAGGTTAGCTAAGAGGGGATGCTTGCGAGCCCGTGTGAACTTGCGTTTAGTCTGTTGGCTCATTGTGTGCTGGCCTCCGACGTCATCACCATCACCACACGATCTAGCCATTCGGATCCCTAAACAAAAAGTTCGGTAATACATTTTTTAGGTAGAACTGCCAAAAAGCTTGGGTGTTTCCTCCCTCTTATAACATTGGTTCCGTCAAGAGAAGTGTCAAGAGGCATTTTACGAAGCCGGCGTGACGGTACTGACCGATGGGGGATTATTTTCCACTTCTGTCATTCTTGTTTTCTGGACTGCATTGTGTGCTTGCCCAGCTGCTATAAACTAACCCTGTTATTCATAAACCTATATTAACTAAAATGCCGTTAAAGTTCGTTTGTCCTTTTTTATCACATTGACATTTTCGCTAGTAAGACAAAACCTGTTTTAGCTAATAGAGGCTTGAGTGACGTTTATGAATAAGGGCATACATGTGTGGTCCGGAGATGTGACACGTGTCGGCGGCGCAGGTGATCCGCCAGGGCGTGGAGGTGCCGGAGGGGCAGAACGACCTGCGCCGCATGCAGCTGCGCGAGCTGGCGCAGCTCAACGGCACGCTGCGCGAGGCCGACGCGCCGCGCTGCGCCAACTGCGCCGCCGCCGACCACCGCACCTGGCTGTGCCCCGACAAGCCCAACGTCACCTCCAGCGTCGTCTGCTCGGCCTGCGGCGGCGCCGGCCACATCGCCAAGGACTGCCGCGCGCGCCGCCCCGGACACGCGCCCAGACAGCCCGCCGACAAGGTATTTACATTTATTTACTCAACATTCAAGTTACGTTGTATAAATACATGTCAAAATATAACAGTTTTTGTTGAGATCGTAAAAAAATCATAAACAAACAAAAATAATAAGAGAAACAGTAAAACAATGAATAATAATACAATGTCATAAATAGTTTCGTCCCCAAAAGGGAATTGTCAAGGCAAAAAACAAATTAATGAAGTCAATAAAATTATTTTATAAAAACATTGTTTTTACTGATCTGACGACTGCAGGTTTATTTCCGGCTCCAAATAAATTTATCTCAAATTTTACTTCAGTCGTCCATGCCCAGAAGCGAACAAATACTGCCGTGAAGTGTCTAACTCTATACTAATTTCAGAAAATAAAAAAAAATACATAATAAGATCACACAACTTGCCGACTCGATATCGCGACGATGGGCAGCGATCAGTCAAGTTGACAACAAAGCACTGATGAGTGTGCATTGTTCGACAAATTCTTGCCACTAATGTTATAACCATGTCACAAATAGACAAAATGTCATTCAACATACCGCGCATAGCTCAACCCTATGAACGCCAAGAACGCCTAAAGGCGTCGTAAGCCGACGTGTCTACGACGCCACCAAAGCTTATAGGCGTCCGGCTGTTCAGTGTAAATGCGACCCTACGACGTTTAAATCCGCGTTGACGTTATACCAACTTAGCGTGTGGTTAATCTACGTGGCGTTGCAACGTCGGCCAGTGCCTGCGCTCTCGCGACATACTGCGCAACATTTTGTGGTGCTTTTTCGTGACGCGGGGCGCGCGGCTGGCTGCCGCTCCGAGTGCGCACGCGCGCAGTGTCCACGGGGCTGCGGGCTGCGTATATAATCTTGTCGTGTTTCCAGGCTAAGATCGACGAGGAATACATGTCTTTGATGGCGGAGCTGGGCGAGGCGCCGCCGGCCACGGGCGGGGGCGGGGGCGGGGGCGGCGGCGCGCGGCGCTTCGGCGGCGGCCTGTTCCAGGGGCAGCAGCCCGCGCGGGCCATCATGCCTGCGCCGCAAAGTCAGTTTTTACGATATACACTTTAATATTATGATAACAAACGAGGTGCGGTCTCAAAGCTTCCAGCCTATCAAAGAATAGTACATTGTGCATGAAGGGTGGTAAGAAGGGTATTACTAACGAAAGTCTATTAGAAGGCCGACGCCGAAGGCGGAGGGCTTTTAATGACTTGAGTTTGTAATACCCTTACTGCCCGTGATACACACAATGTTTTTCATCATATTTGCGACGAAATAAATACATGCAAGAAAAGGCAAAAAATATATTTATTAAATGTTTGGTCTTCACATACAGAAGACATATTTTACTATTTTACTTATTTACATATTTTACTTAGAAACTGGAAAGACGAAAGCCCATCCAAACAGCCAGTTTTTATCGTTTTCAAAATAAAATTCACTGAAATAATTGCAAAGTAAACTCAAATAGTTTTAAAACACAATAATAACGTTTAAATTAAGTAATACTTATTTGTAGAAAACGTAAAAAACCATGTTAGATTTAAAACCTCCTTAGTGTGGAATGACATATTATACCTACTTACCTACGAGTGAACGCCATATTTTTTAAAACTAAACTCATTACTCCCTTGGGAAAATTACAAATTACCTATTACTCCCGTAGGAATAATTTAGGCCGTTGTGCTTCAGTATGCCTGCGTACAATACGACGCTTTACGAGCAAGTGTGATGAAAAAGATGAAATGTACTTAGATTTACAAAGCCTTTTATTTTCGAAATAGTCGACCTCTATTTCAATGCACTTTTCAAACTTTTCTTTGTTAGGCCGGAAACTTTTGGACCGCATATATTCGGTTTCAAACTTCCAAAGTGCTTTTGCATAGATTGCCTAGCGTACCTTCATCGGCGATCGTTAAGCATCTAAACGTCGCGCTAGTCAGCTGATAGTACGTGGCGAACAAAAGCTTTTGCATAAATATTGTAAACAATGACAAGTTGAGCACGCTGTGAATCCTGTTTCGGTTCGGTGCCCTTAGTGTAATCAAAAAGCACAAAATACGCCTCGATCGCGTTTGCGTTAGTGTCAAATAGTATGAGAATTGTTAAACGCGAACGCGATCGAGACATATTTCTTGGCCTGGTCGGCGATTACACTCGGCGCTCAGTAATGTGTGCGTTGGTGTGTTGGTGCCGCAGACAGCGTCCCGGCGTCGCTGCCGCCGCCGCCGGCCGCGTACCCGCCGCCGCCGCACGCCGCGCCGTGGCTCGGTAACACTTCTTTTATAATAATACAGTACAGTCCAGTTCTCCAATATATACATAAGGTTTGTGTTTAAATATTTATGAACCGTTGGCTGTACAGATATTGGAGAACTCGACTGTACAGTAACTTTTTATTGAAGACCACATAACAAGCAAAACAAATAAAAACCCGGCCAAGTGCGAGTCGGACTCGCGCACCGAGGATTCCGTACAAAGATTTTCCCGCTTTTCCCTAGTGTTTTAAGTTGTCCAGCGTTAGTAGTGCCCTGCTCCTAAGCAAAATATACGCAGTGTGGGGTCATTTTAATTGGTCTGTGACATATACAGAACAGACAGACATAAAAATTTAAGATTTCGTGATTTTTCTGAGTGATTGTCTTATAAGAGCTACCTTCGTACCAAATTTGAAGTTTCTATGACAACTGGAAGTACCCTTTAGGTTTTCACAGTACGGCAATTGGTATGGAAACGACCTTTTTAATGACTGTATTTTTTGATTGCGTTGACCTAGAAGTTTGATTTTTTTATAACTTCAAGGGACTGCAGGCTTGAGTATTTGATATTAATTTCAGCGTGCTACCTCCACGCGTTCCAGAGAAAAAGGGTCTTGACAGACAGACAGACAGACGGACAACAAAGTGATCCTATAAGGTTTCCGTTTTTCCTTTTGAGGTGCGGATTGTGGAACCCTAAAAAAAAGGCACAAAGAAAATACAAGGTAGCAATGGGCGGTCTTATCGCTACAGAGCGATCTCTACCTTTAATATTCGCATTAGTTTCCCCGCGTGTCAGCTGGCTCTAGTGTATAGCTAATGTGTTGCGGCAGGCGCGGCCAGCAGCCAGCCGCCGCCGCCCGGGCTGCCGCCCGTGTACCCGCCGCCCGCGCACCACCACCCGGTAACTAAGCCTTCGCTCACATCGTTCACTTCAACTGTTATAGTTATTCGGTTTTGGTTGTGTCCAATTCATTGTCTTATTGTGCGGTTTTGTTACCTCATTATCGTCCATCATAAAATATTAAAAATACTTCGTAGATAAAAAACTAAATTCATTAACATTACAGGATTTTCAACTCTAGGGCCTTTGTCAAAAATTTTAATTGCTGTAATAAGAATGTGACGTTAGATGCATTCTGCGTTTCATGGCCGCTAGGGCCGTATCCGTTGAAAGTATGGGTCATACGAGTCGATAATCAATTGAACTTTCTAGGTGGCTGTAACGACTTACAATATGGTCGTTTTGCGCTTTTAGTAAACAAGTAGATTCGACACAACCAAAACCGAAGGACTATAACACTGACAGCGCACTAACAATGCAATGTTCCCCGCAGCCCGGCGAGAAGGGGCTGGGCCCGGGGCTGGGCGCGCCGCACATGCCGCCGCCGCCGCCGCCGCCTGGTGAGCGCTGCCTTCCGCCACTAGGTTCTGTTAACTAGGGATATACATCGTTTAAAAAACCTTTTTTATCTACACACATATCATAAGTTCTCTATAATGCTTTCAGAAACCGCAGGTAATTACCAGCATTTCGACAGCAGTAACGCAATGTTATTAACCAACACAATTTACAAAAAAAAAGGTAGTCGATACGAAACGTCTGCTTGGTATGTTTGTCTATCTATGATCAGAAAAAAAACCAGTCGTATTCGTGAAAGGTATGATATGCCTTCTTCTTCTGAACCCATCTTAGAGTACTTATAATATGTGTGTACATAAAGTAATGTATGCAACTCTACATAATTAAGACAAAGCACTCGGCCGATAGTGCAGCGACAAGTTTTCTATACAATACGATAGAAATATTCTTCATTGAACAACACAAAGCATTACCTTGACAAAATACAACATAAAATTAATGACCTTTTAAAGCGATTTCTACCACGCGATATGTATATTTTTTCACTGTTATTGTAATTTTATCTCACGGAGTTCGCTGAGCTGTGGCGCTAGTTGGAGTTGGGCGCGTCGGTTGCAACGGAGTTACAGACTATTATTTGATTATTTTTATTTTATTTGTTATTCTATGGCTTTCGGAGTATCAGTACTGGGTAAATAAACTTGATATTTGTTTCATTAGGCTATTTATACTTTCTGTTCTATGTGCAGTTCGTTTTACTCGTATTTACATTTATAAATTAATCCATTATGTGTGTTTTGAAAGAAATTTATCAAATAAATGCATGTGTTCGCGTCTAAATATGATCATTTGTAGCTCAACAGACTTCGTTATTTAAGAATAACTAAGTACAATAATAGTGTAATAATAGCATCGTATAGTAGCTTACCGCGCTTTGTGTGGGCCTGTATCAACATTTTTCAGTGGCCCTTTTCACGCTGCAGAGGGCAACACCGCGTCTAATCCGAGTCGAGAGCACATAACTTTCTTTATCTACACACATATCATAAGTCCTCTATAATGCGTTCAGAAACCGTAGAAAATGACCAGCATTGCAGCACGACGACGCCTTCGCCGCCAGCCCCAGCACCACCACCACCCCAGCAGTAAAGTAATAGTCATCACGACATCGAATTCGATGTCATAATGACTTTTCGATATCGAATTCGATATTTCAAATTTGAAAACCAACGTAATTTACAATCACAGTGAAATAAAACGGATCACTCACGCACATAAGTCGAGTTCAGTCCGACATGTATAAATAATAATGTGATCATTTACAATAAAAAAAACTGTTTACGAAACGTCAGCTCGGTATGTTTGTCTATGTTTAAAAAAAACAGTCAAATTCGTGACAGGTGTGGGTATGATATGCCTTCGGCTTCTGAACCCATCTTAGAGTACCTATAATATGTGTGTAGATAAAGTAATGTATGCAACTCTACATAATTAGGCCTTAAAACACAATAGAGCTCTTTTTTTGGCGACTGTACTTTGTATTGTCATCCGACTACGTATCCATACCTAATTTCAAGTCAATCCGGTATCGATACGTTTAACCTGAGTAAATTGAAGCTCAGATAGCGACGGAAGGGTACTGAATGTCGGCCGTGTTCTGCAGGCATGATGGGCATGCCGCCGCCGGCGCTGGGCGGCTGGCGTGCGCCCTACAACCCGCCGCCCTGGGGCGCGCCGCCGCCGCCCTTCCTGGCGCCGCCGCCGCCGCCGCCACCCGTTGCCAACGACTAGCCGCTGCCCCCCCCCCCGCCTCCTCGCAGTAATACTTCACTTACGGCACGCTAAACTCTCTTCTGGAATTAGAGATCAAATAGTGATCGACGACAGTCCGCCTACCTGACACCATTCCAGCTAAATGTCATTGTTTATGTGTACGCCTTATTCAAACGTTTTCTAGTTACGGGAAATAAACTACGTGTCATTGATAATCTGTCAGCCCAGTTCGGTTTCGATATCCAGAAGATAATAGTTTTATATGGCACGTTAGGTTGAATATGCGGATGAGTGAGCGGTGCCAGAGTAATGAGCCCGACGGCGGTGTATTATTTTGTCACCGTCGCTCGAGTTAATATTACCCAATTTATGTATTTCGATACATATTTTATTGTTAATGGAATGTATAATTTTACATCACGTTCAGTTACTTGAGTTGTGTTGAGATAGGGAATGCGAGGGAAACAATACTGAGAGGTAGTAAAGTATACCCCATATAAAAAAATAGAGGGTTTTCAGCTCGCGGTGTGCGGGCGGAGTATGTATGAGAGGTGCCGACGATGCTCGCCGGCTAATATTGGATTGTGACCATTGATATAATTGTGACACCAAACGCTTTCATACCGCAGAACTAGATAAGTATTTGAAAATATTTTATGTAATATAAGAATATCACGATTTAATAAATTAAATTAATGAATGTGGTGTTTTATTTTAGATTTATACTAATACTAGTTGTTGCCCGCGACTTCGTCCTCATAGATTTCGGTTATCGCTATCCCACGGGAACTATATAATGTGTCCGAATAAAAAGTAGCCTATGTTATTCCTCAATATTCAAACTATCTTCTTACCAAATTTCATCTAGATTGGTGCAGCGGTTTTCCCGTCAAGAGGTGACAAACAGACAGACAGAGGACAGAAAGAGAGACGAGAGTTGTTGCTTTCGCATTTATAATATTAGAAAGTTAGGATATCTAGAGGTCTGTTACGAGGGCGCTGTTTTTGAAATTTATGCAGGTGTCTCGGAAACTATTTTTCAGAAAAATAGAATAACGAAACTACACTATTCCTTTCTTTTTTTAGTTTTACACGTAATATGAGCCATCTTGAAAATTCAGTGCCATAGAAATTCTGCAACATGGCCGCGCCTCACGAATATGTGACCAGGTTTGCGTAAAAATATAATTATGTACACTCGTAAGGTAAGTGCAATGTGCGTCAATCGGGGTAGAAACAATAACCAAGATAATTATGTAGGTTGTAATCACCTTTTATTGAATAATTGTTCGCGTTATATTACATTAACTAATACAAATAAACAAATTCATCGCAGAAAGTCGCGTCACACAGTGCGTATCTACAATACTTAAATTACGATATGAGATTATCTGACGACGCTTTAATTAAACAAAACTTCATACAAATACAAAATGTCAATAAATAGTACTAAGTATATTAATTAGGCTTTAACTGATAAAGTGTTCTAATTCATCAATTACTGCAAAACCATTCGTGCTTACAATTACATTACACCGATGCTCGGCAGTAGGCGCGGACTGCGGACATGATTAGTGCTCCCCGACTAAAAGTGTTCGATGGTTTGAACTTGAACCCGTTCTGGTGGTTCGACAACAAAACGGATGTTGCCGTGCCCTCGACATTCGACATGACAATTGCAGTATTGCGTTCTACCAAGTTTCCAGTGGATCGCTTTTTAAGTTACATTTCAACCTCGCGACAGAGAATTTGATTTATTAGGAAAACCTGGTTATGTCACCTAAATAAATAAATAACTTAGGATAATAAAAATATAAACAACTTAATGAGGAGCTTAATTAATTATGATCTAAACTACTGTATCGAAGCGTTGGTGCGGCGTGCGTCGCTCGCTAGGCGTTTACCCTCCATGGTAAAAAAATATTACATTCTACCGACGCCACCGGTCGGCGGTCGCCAAGCTTACACTATCATTGTACGATACCTAAATAATTTCTACAAATATAAAACTGTCAGTAGTCCGCACCAGGCGCGGCGGCTGGCGGCGCCGCTTCATATGGCGATATAAATATAAATCTATTCCGACCCCTGAGACTTCATTATCACAAGCTTTTATGCCAAAAATGTACAATAGGTCTGTCGGAGAGCTCGCGGGCGCTCCGACCGGTAGGCTAGAGGGAACTCGAACTACATTAAATTAGAATTATAGAAAACTAGACTATAAAAAGTAGGGCGCGACAGAATTGGCCGAAATTTAGTAACATTAAACATTCAACAACAACTATTGATTTGTTAGTGACATATTAACTGTGAAACAGTAAGGGCAGTCGGTTATAAATGCAGTCGACCCCAACAAATCATTTGCGTATGGTGTTTAAATGTGCAAAGTGCGGCCAACTGTCGCGGATGGTTAGGCGCGGCGCGTCCCGAGTCGGGACCCGACGCCGTGCCGTCTAACGTGCCCGGCTTCATTTTGGCATTCGCCATGTCTTTCTGTCGAAGCGCATCCGAGTGCGTCGGACAAGGGCGCCGGGCGCTGGCTTGGGCGCCGGGCGCTCACCGCGCGTCGCGCGCCGTGAGCTTGTCGATGAGCTCCTGCAGCGGCGCCAGCTCGCGGCGCTCGATGAGCGCGAACTCCTGCACGAAGAAGATGAAGTGCTTGAAGGAGGTGTTGAGGTGCGCCTCCTCGCCCAGCGCCACCACGCGCGGGAAGTGCGCGTGGTAGATGTGCGCGTACACGCGGAACAGCCGCTTCAGGATCGTCTTCGCGATGCCCAGGAAGTTCTTCGGGAACGGCACGCCTGCGGACAAGCGCGCGCTCAGCCGGCAGGCTCGCTGCGAGCTGCCGGTCCGAGGACCGCTAGTGGTAGTTGTACAGTCGAGTTCTCCGATATCTGTCCAGCCAACGGTTCGTAAATATCTAAACGCAGACCTTATGTAACTGGCAATAAGGTCTGTGTGTAGATATTTTTGAACTGTCGACTGTATAGATATTGGAGAACTCGACTGTACGCATAAAAAACGGCAAATCGACGTACAGTAGGCTGAGCACGAATTTTCGAATGCTGCGTAACGTTACGTTCGGACGCTGTTGCAAACATCATACAAATTTCTCAATAACGTTAACTTTCTACTCGATTAAATTACGCAGTATTTCAAAAGTCGTGCTCATCCATCAGGATAGCCGTTTGGTACACGCTTCAGGTCAAAACATTTTTTTTTTACCTAAAGAACAAAAAAAAAATTCCCTTAGGAGAGGAGTCATGACGGCTTCTTTTTTTGTATGGAAAGAATGTTCCAAAACCCATCGTGTGTAGTATCAAACGAAAGGGCTTTTGGAGCCGATTATAAAAATATGCCACACTTGGCCACACCAATACATTTCAGCCGCTTGTTTTAACTTACAATAAAAATAATTTTCGAAACATACCAAGTTTGGGCTCGGTAAAATTATTTCTCTTAAAATATACCTCAAAAAAGGAATTTTGAAAATATTAATATCTAGATTTTTTAATTTTTCATTATGACGTGGTGTGGGACGGAACTTAACATTTATGAACTAAAAATTGAAAATATTAATATCTAGATTTTTTAATTTTTCATTATGACGTGGTGTGGGACGGAACTTAACATTTATGAACTAAAAACAAAGCCCTCTCATTCTGAGAGGAGGCCTGTGTCCAGCAGTGGGACGTCAATAGGCTGATGATGATAATGAATAAATAGGAACTGTCTCACTTTGTAGTAATGAAAATTTTTAAAAAGTCGAAAAAACTGTTTTGACCTCAAGTATACGTGAACCAAACGGCTATCCTGTACATCGATTTACGGTTTTCCCACGAATTTGGGATCGTACAACTTCCACTAGGTCGTTGGCGTAGGCGGACGGAAGTCCGAAAAAAATCTGACGCGCTGGAGGGTTATCTGCAGCCACGTATACGAATACGAGGGCTGTTTGATAAGTACCCGTTTTCTAAATATATTAATATCACTAACCGCAAATAAGTACACCACCTTTTTAAACCATTTTTCAGAGGCGGAAAAAAAAATGGCATTCTTTTGTTTTTTTTCTCATTTGACAACGATTCAGTGAAGGCGTGAACTTAAAATTGTTAAAATGGAGAAAGAACAGTATCGGTCTGTAATTAGATTCTTATTTTTGGAAGGAAAAACATGTGATGAAATAAAAGTAAGAATGCAAGCGGTTTACCATGAATGTGCTCCTTCTATGACAACCGTCAGATATTGGTATAACGAGTTTAAGCGGAGGAGAACAACCGTCTTTGATGAGGATCGCTCAGGCCGGCCAGTTGAGGTGACTACAGACGATATGGTTAAGAAAATTGAAAATATCGTTTTAGCCGATCGCCGAATTAAACTTCGAGAAATCGTTGATGCTGTAAACGTTTCAATCAAGAGGGTACAACACATATTAGAAGAAAAATTGGGTATGAAGAAAGTATCGGCGATGTGGGTGCCGCGTTTACTCACGGAGGAGCAAAAACGGAACCGACTGACTACTTCGGAGCAGTGTTTGGCCGTGTTCAAACGTAACCCGAAGGAGTTTCTGCGTCGTTTCGTGACCGTGGACGAAACGTGGGTCCACCACTACACCCCGGAAATGAAAGAGCAGTCGAAGCAGTGGATTTTACCGGGTGAACCTGCTCCAAAGAAAGCAAAAACCGTCCCATCGGCTGCAAAGGTCATGGCGACCGTTTTTTGGGATTCGCAGGGTATTATACATATTGACTATTTAGAAAAGGGAAAAACAATAACAGGGCAGTACTATGCCAATTTATTGGATGAATTTGACGCCGTGTTGAAGGACAAACGACCCCATTTAAAAAAGAAAAAAGTACTGTTTCATCACGACAACGCCCCGGCTCATTCGTCCAGAGTCGTGACGGCTAAATTAGCACAGTTACGCTACGAACTATTGTCTCACCCCCCGTATTCTCCAGATTTGGCCCCATGTGATTTCTTTTTGTTTCCCAACCTAAAAATATGCCTCGGTGGCAAGCGATTTGGATCAAATGACGAAGTCATTGCCGCCACAGAGGCCTATATTAATGACTTTCCAAAATCATACTTTTTGGATGGTTTATTGAAGCTTGAGTATAGGTGGAACAAATGTATAGAGTTAAAAGGTGACTACGTAGAAAAATAAATGCATATATAAAAAAAATATGTTTTTTTTTCCATAAACGGGTACTTATCAAACAGCCCTCGTAGACAGGACGCCCGGGGCGTAGACGCGTTACAAACACAATGACTGCGTGACAATGACAGTTGATACTTATGCGCTCACGGATGCCAAACTAAGCGATGTGGCATCGTGACATACACTGTACACTCCGGCTGCCGGCGCGGGGGGCGACGGCGCACATGCATACGTCGCGGCAGCAGCTGAGCTGATGAACAAGTCCAACAATTTGTTTCCCGCTTGCGCCTCGCGGCTTGTATCATTAGCGCATTAGTTGCGTGTGGTAGGACCTTGTGCGAGGTCCGTCCGGATCGCTACCACCATCTTACTCGCTAATCCTGCCGCTAAGCAGCAGTGCTTGCACTGTTGTGTTCCGGTGTGGAGAGTAAGACAGCCGGTGTAATTATGGACACGAGAGGCATTTCATCTTAGCTCTCTAGGTTGGCAACGCATCTGTTAACCCTCTGGGATTGCGGGTGTCTATGAACAGTGGTGATCACTTACCACCAGGTGACCCACTTGTTAGTTTGCCTTCCTCGTCGTATATAAAAGAAAATGAGTGCAGAGCACTGACCTATCTTGGAGGGGAAGAGCGTCTCGTCGTCGAGCTGGTCCTGGGCCCAGGTCATGAGGTAGTCGATGTACTTGGGCGCCGAGCACTTGATGGGCTTCTTGACGGCGAGCCCGTCGGCCCAGTGGTACTCGTACTTGGGCCCGGCCGACATCACGGCGCACGCCTCCTCCGTGCAGAACTCCGTCACCGTGCCGTACAGCATGTTGATCTGGTTGAAGAAGTCCACCGCTGGAAACAAACACTCATGCTCCTTATACCTTAGACTTCAGCATATAATTATAAAATTAAAGACAGCACTCACTACTGGGGTGCAGAGAATAGGGTTATTGTTGAACATACAATACAAACTTTAAAATACTTCCAAGGGTAGTCCATTAAAATTGTACTTAAATGTAACGAAGCTTTGGCAAAATAAAAATACAAAAATTTTGCGGGTGGTAGGACCTTGTGCGAGGTCGGTTCGTCTGGATCGCTACCACCATCTTACTCACTAATCCTGCCGCTAAGCAGAGTGCTTACACTGTTATGTTCTGGTGTGGAGAGTAAGACAGCCAGTATAATTACGGGCACAAGAGACATTTCATCTTAGCTCTCTAGGTTGGCAACTCTTCTGCAAACCCCCTGGGGTTGCGGGCGTCTATGCCCATAGACACCCATAGACGCATAGATGGTAAGTACCATCAAGTGACCCACTTGCTTGGTTGCCTTCCTCGTCGTATAAAAAAAAAGAAAAAAATCTCCACCTCTAGACAATTTTAATAGATGATTTATTACAACATTTAGTCCTCTTACCATAAGAATAAATAATAACATAGTAGAACGGAAAATCCCGCTCCGGACGGGCTCAAGGTCACGATATTAGAGTATTTGTTAAACAAACTACTCAGTCAGGCTGTCACGGCCGGCGTCGCCGCACGCGCGTTTGGTTGTTTATAATTTGGTTGTAAAAATTCCTAGTAAAAATCCTGCAGTCTCTGACCCATACGTGCTTGTAATTAGCTGCTTCTGCTGCTAATTTGGTTTCCTTACGCAGTTTTTTGTAATATGGGATCAGGTGTTCGTTTACGTAAACTTTTACTGATTCCCCAGGCATGCCAATGTCATCTGTAGTAATACCTTTTCTCTTGCGAATACCGGATAAAATACTATCCTTGATGAACAGGGATGTTAGTTGGACAACTATGTTGCGTGGTTTTCCTGCCACCTTTACTAAGGGCTGCACTCGGTTAACGCGGGTAATATTTTCGGTGGTGATGACTACGCCGACGGCGCTGGCTATGTTAAGGACGCAAACCGAGAGATTTTCATTTTTCTTTTCCGGAATTCCAGATATTTCCAAGTTCAGGAGACGCTCTCGTTGCTGAAGTACATGATTTTCGATTTGTAAATTATCGTGTGCAATTGTCAAAGTGGATATGTCTTGTTCAATGACATCGATCCGATTAACATTATGTTCTATGTATATGACTCGAGAGTTCAAATCATCCTGCCTTTGAGAATGAAAGTCAAAGGATTCTTTGAAGCCAGCCAGCTCTGCTTTAAAGTGATTATGTTCGAGGATAAGAGTTTCGGTGCTAGACTTTATACTCATCAATTGATTTTTAATTTCGGAGACATCCGTCTTCATTCCGTGTACTTCGTCCCTATGAGACTGGCATATTTCCATGAGTTTCTTAATATCTTGGCGAATCTCGGCATCGAAATCTGGTAATTTTCTTTTGCGCACTGTGATAAGCGAGGAAAGAGGTGGAGCATCGTAATCCGCTAGCTTGCTTAGATCAGGGTGTGATCCTCCAGTAGAACTACCCTCCATGATTTTGGTCGGCGACCGCACAACACTCATAATCGATGGGACTAACGACCATATATGCTTTACTGCAGAATCACTATTCGATTGCAAACGAGCACTTTAGTTATTTGTAAGAAGCGCGCACAGTTCTGAATTGAGGTACAAGCGATATTCCGCCTTGCACTACTAAGAATAAGATTTGTAACCTTATGAACAGCTATTATTGATTTTAAAGAATTTCTAATTTCTTGCGACACGTCCACTGTGACCGACGCGTAAAGAGCGAAAATAATGATTTCAAAGTAAAGAAAAACTTATATCTTAGTCATATTATCTTTAGACGTAAGTACCTAATATTTAAGAGCAAGCAACCCTAGCAACACGCCTGGATGACAGAGGGGTGTAACGACGTGAAGGGGGAAGTAGGTATATAAATGGCGGCATTTTGGACTCTGTCAAAAGAGATTCCATTCTACTATGTTATTATTTATTCTTATGCTCATACTGCTTGGTGCTCACATATTATAAATAAATTCTATATAGATTCTATATTTCTAGATCTATTTAGATCAGACAAATAATAAAGATTATTACAATTATATGGAGCAGAATGAAATATTGTCATTTATTCATTTCAATTGATGAAGCTGTTTTGAAGCCTTATAACATAATGATTATACCAATTTAGCACAAATAATTGTCATCATCATCAAGTGTGTAGCGAGGTATGGGGCAGGGCGGAGCAGCTGATTAACAGGAATGCTCACAAAGTATATAGTATAGTAGGTATTTCTTTGTTATTATTTACTTGCTGCCCCCTAAACACAATCCTGGCTGAGCCCTTCATCATCATACCAGCTCACTCACAGACTCAGGTTTCTATAAACAATTCCTTGTTATGACAGCTCCAGCCATAATTTGAATTCAAATATATTTACATAAGCACAAACAAAAAAAAATCTTCTAATCATTAGCTTCATTATGCCAAATCTCATATGAACACGGCCCAGTATGTCTTATTTTTTGTAATTGTAATGTGTTATAATTTTTAGGAAACTTGCGCCACAATGATGTCATTAGTGTGTGTTAGTGCCATGAATTATTGATTGTTGCCATGTCCAGCACAAGTGTACTTGCTACACCTTCCTGTTAGAGCTCCATTAAGTAGAACACAATGACACATGATTCACAGAAACTGATAAAACATTACATACAAGCTTACTTATGGTTGAGTAAGAATCATTTGAGGAAACTTAACTTAATGATTAGAGAATGGTTGGCTTACTGTTGACGGCAACCCACTCATTGAGGTCCTCTCCCTCTGGCAGCATCACAGCCAGTCGCAGGTTGCCGGAGCCCAGTGTGGCCGCCGCGTGCCGCATCAGGTCGTACTGGTGGGTGCCTTCTGGAATATTCTTCTTTGGTTTGAAGGTCTTATTAGACCTACTACCACTGCAACATCACAACAACAGCTGTAGATAACTTTGTATTCAGGATAGAGATGAATAGTGAAACACAATTACATATGGAATTAGGGACCTAAAGATACTACACAAAGAGATTCAATACTTGTATGTAATACAGAATATATTTTGTACTTGTTACATACAGTAAAAACAAGGTAGACTTATACGGAGAGGGCGGAAACGGAGGGACGTGATGCAGGCGTGAGGGCACGGACGGCGGCGCCGGGGGCCCGGCGGGGCGGCCGCGCCCGGCACCATCCTGTTTAATTACTGCCCAGACTCCGCGCGAACGTAAACAAGACGTCAGCGGACGGAAGAGCCGTCCGGTTATAAATAGACCCTCTCCGGTAGCGACAATCACTCTAATACTTACAATAGAAAGCTCATCTTGATAGTGGATTGAGCCTGCACTTTATTCTAAAATATTTTCCACTTTTTTAGCACCAAATCATTAAAAATAGGTTATAACAATAAAAACCTTTTAATTTTTAGATGCACTTCACTTGTCAAAAGTTTATTGCAATTCTTTTTTTTTTATTAGTCGCTTCTCGCTAGCATTAGAAAGTGCACAATCAGCCATGCCATATTATTTATACAAAAATTACATATTTTTTTGTAAAAGAAACATTGCAATCCGCAAAAATATTATTAATATTAGTTATGTGGCTGTGCTCAACTCTACGAAACTTGTGATCAATTAGTTATGAGTTATGAAATACTGTTTACAATGGCAACCCTATTTTTGACATATTACTATTATTACTTGTACGAGGTAAAATACCTATAATCGAATATCGTCAGTGAGACGATTGAAAACTTTTTCGCGTCTATTTAATAAGTGTGACAATCAAGATGCAGGGACTTAGTCTGCAGAGCTTGAAGAGGCACAAGGCCGTAAGTACAGATCAATATTTATTTCAGGGATTACAATTATGTAGATCTTACATAATTAACCTAAAATCCCTTGTAGACACTGTACATTCTATTTACTCGAACGATGTTGCGTATCTGAGGTCACGTAAGTATATTATTATTAAATGTAATATTTCTTAGTTATTGTCGATTAAGTTTAAAATAAACTTAACAACTGAACTCCTGACTTCATATCTCAGGAGTTCAACACTTTTCCGCCCTGATAACGGCATAAATCGATGAAAATGGCACTCGACAACCAACGTCTATCATGAATATCTCCTTGAGCTGCAATCGTTCCTACTTTTAAACGCTTTTTTAAGAAGATTAGCTTTTGTGTTCTACTGGGAAACAAGCAATAAATGAATATGCCATACTATACTATACTGTACCTACTTGGACTGCAGTTGCAATCTGCGCAACACGCGCAATGGCGCTCCCTCTGCAAAGCATAGCACAGATTAATGAATATGCAATTTGGCTCTAGATTAGTCTCCTTGGGTGAAGTAGTCCGAAATGTACCTACTTATTAGAAAGATTTAAAAAACCTCATTGCAATAAATGTATTCCTTTTGATGCTTTCAGTATAGACCATTGATGTACCAATGATGTTTAAAGTCGATGCTATAGACTAATAATACCTATTAAGTTACCTTATTAATTATTAGTAAATTGCCATTGTAATGTGTGTGTGTGTGTTTTCAATTCACAACTAATTATTTTAATAATATCAAAGGTGATGAATAAATGTTGTAGAATGGGGTTTCATATTGGTTTGTAACTTGTCATACAAGAGTAAGCCTTTTTATCAACTCCTTGTACTAGAAAGAGACTACTGCTTGTATTACAAGTTACAAGCTACAAGTTATGAAACAGGCTTCTGGCCCTATTTCATCAACCTTACAAATGTTAGTTCACAATTCATCCTACATTTCGTTGCCAATATGAAGCACACTAAAACAACAATGACACTTCAAGTCAGCAATTTACAACATCTTGTCATTGTAAAGTGACATTTGTAACATGAATTTCATAGGGGTCCTACTCTGAATAAAGTTTTTTTTTGTTTACAAGGCTTGAATACACCAAAAAATGTGAATGTCAGTTAAGATTGAAAAGGCTATTCATTACATAATGTAAAGTAATGCATATTATATGTGTGTGCAGTTGATCCCCCTGTACGTGTGCACGGCGCTGGGCTGCGGCGGTGCGGTGTTCTACCTGGTGCGGCTTGCCACCAAGTCGCCTGAGGTCACCTGGAACAAGAAGTCCAACCCCGAGCCCTGGGAGGAGTACCGCGCAAAGCAACACAAGGTGACAATGCTGCTTCACTAACTACAAGGCTTGAAATAACACCTGGCCCCTATTTCACCATCTTTACAATTGTCAGTTTTATATGACAATAAAATTCGAACTACATTTCGTTGACAATATGAAGCATGCTAAAACAAAAGCTCTTCAAGTTGACACCAAATTGCCATTGAAAACTGACAATTGTAAAGTTGGTGAAATAGGGGCCAGACATTCATTGACTAGTTTGTATTCACTAAAACAATATTGTTTCACTTGAACTAGAGTGAACTTGCCATGGGAGTCTATGCAGAGTCGTTTTGTGATTATAATAAATTAATAATAAAGAAATGTTTTTCTCCTGCAGTCAGCAGAGTTTAACAGTAAAAGCAAGCAATACAGAAAAACACAAGAAAACAACAAAGCACATCAAAACAAGGACAGTAATAGACAACATGATTTTAACATCTAAAACCAACATTTTTATGATAGCTTTCAATATAGGTACCTTGGAAACAATTAGAAAATAACAACTTTGCCAATTGCATTATTAAGAATCATTTGGAGTGTCGCAATATTCGCGACTTCGCGATTGACGTAGCTGTAGTTATATGTCGCGTTTATATGTATGAAAGCATCCTTTGTGAATTTGTACCAAAGTTTCGCTCCCTGGTCCCTGGTCCCTGTACTAAATTATGTACTGTCATATTAATTTAATGATTTTCCTCGTATCACAAGGTTAGAGAAATCATACCAAAGAACCTATTTTGCAGTGCAGTGTGATGCTAACCCAGGCATTTAAATAGAGATGAGCATAATGTGTACTTAGGAATCAGGGCCATGGCTTTGGAGAGTGGAGAGTTATCTAACAGCATTGTTTGGAACCCTCAATATAAGATTCATATATCAAGAATTGAAAGGGTGCAACTGAAATTCATTAAGTCCCTTAATTACCGATCGGGCTTAAACCAATCAACTCATAAACATCATAAATCATAACCCAGCTTCTCTTGAGAAACGCCGATTGTACCTTGATCAAGTTTTTTTGTATAAAATACTGAATAATTATATTGATTCATCCACCCTTCTTGCAAAGGTTAAATTCAAAACCCCTTATCGTATCCCCTCGCGTCATTTCTCCACTTTCCACGTCAGTTTTTGTCGTTCAAACTATGCGCGTAACACTTTTTTCAGACGAGCTTGCCGTGATTACAATGGATGCTTCATGGATTTAGATATTTTTTCATCATCACTGCAGAGATATAAATTCACTGCGGAAACTACTCTTTGATTCATAATTAAAAGATAACAATTGTTTATTTTTCTTTAGCATTAATATAGTCGCCTGACATACTGCATTTTGTACTTTGTTATGGCTGTTTTAAGTGCATTCATGTAGGTAGGTAAACCCAAAATATTAAAGTTAAGATATAGTATCAAAAAGTAGGTAAAACTGTTTTGTTTTGTTTTGAAAATGTATTTTAAGATTAATGGAACTGTTCGTTTTTTTAAGATTATGTTATGTACGTTTCATTGTTGAATTGTAACCGTGTGTTCCTAAATAAACAATAAAACAAAAAAAAAACAAAAAAAGCATTGGTTTGCCATCCCCGATGGTCCAAGCCAATGGCCTACTAAGCTAAGGATCTGCCATTTGATAATTTTTTTAATGTCCTGTTTAGTTTGGAAAGTTGATGAAAGCCGAACGGGGCGACCTCAGCTGACGCCTGTTATCGTCTGATGACGTTGTGTTGTTGCAGTTCTACTCGCCGATCCGAGACTACTCGAAGGAGGAGTCCCCGGCGCCCAAGTACTAGGCGGCGCTCCGCCGCGGCGCCACTACTGCTTTAGATTGTCCTAATTTAATAAATAGCAATTATGTGATAAATTATGTATTATTTTATTTGGCGTTTCTATTCGCAAACTTCCCGCTCAGGCAAAATACTCTGTGATTTAATTATTTAACTTACATTACACTCAATTGAGTGCAGATTCATGAATTTGCAAATTGGTCAAAAATGAGATTTTAATGCCAAGTGGTTCCAAATATGGAAATGTATATTTTGTAAAATTTTCGTATTTCTGTCATTTTTGCAGATTCGCGACTTTACAATTGATGTGACGAATTTCAAAATTTAACCAATTATTTAACCTAAAATTTTAACTATTACTTACTACAAAAGTATTGATGTATAAAACATTTATTTTTTAATTGTAATCAATGTACAAAAGGTATCCTTTCTCTATGGCTACTCCTTAGACGGTGGGTGGGGACTAACACAAATGAAACCATGATTAAATAAAAAATATTTGTTTACTACATGTTTACAATTCATTCGATGAAAATTATTATGTGATTTTCATGCAATATTGAGTATAAATTTAATTATTATGTTCTATTCTATTAAAATTCTTAAATCCGCACTAGAAGCACCTACTGGAGTGAACCGAACAGTCAAGTGGAGTAGAAACGAGTCCTTTTCGTGCGCGCCCGCGACCCTGTCGCAGCCGCAATACAATACTTAATAAAAACAATCAACAGTCAGACACTTATAAATAAATACAACATTATTATTATTGTTATTGACAAAATTTACGATTAGTATAGGTAATTATGCAACATGGAGACTCTTCAGTGTGGTTCGCGCACGGCGCACGGCGACCGAGCGGCGGCCCGCCCGCGACGCTGCAACCATAAAATATGTTGATCACTTTTTTGTGATTTTTACCAATTTGAGCCCTTGAAGCGCGTCAACAATCTCTAGTAACAACCTGCACCCGATCTTTTAAACCTAAGCATACGAAAAATATATATTATGTTAGGGAGGTAATCCAACTATCCGAGCCTCAACGAGGGTTCGCAGGTACATTTAAAATGCAGCCATCCAAGATCTTTTCTGGTCAGCATTTGATGGTAATCTCGGATAAATGGAATGCCAGAATTGGTGTGTGTGTGAGAGTGCGCGGGCTACTGCGGCGGGCCGTAGGGGTTGTATCCGTGCTGCGGCGGCGCGGGGTAGCCGGGAGGCGCGGGCGGGTGCTGGTAGGGTTGGTAGGGCTGCGCGGGCAGGCGCGGCGCGTGGTGCGGGTACGGCAGCGTGGCGTACGGGTTGTACGCGACCGGCATCGGCGCCGCGTAGTAGCCGTACCCGGCCGCGCCGTACGGCAGCGGCATGCCTGGCGACACACAAACGATACTTGAAGCGCTTGCACAACGAGAGAATAAAAAATCCGTTAGCATCGCTAGTGTCGAGTGAGCTGCGTCTGACATTCTTCACCAGTGCGAGACAAGCTACTGGCCTATGATTGGTGGAAATTGACAGATGTACAGTCAAGGAATTTAATTTCCAACCCACCGAAGGTTTAATATCGTATAGCAAACTGTCACCATAAGAGCTAGATAGAACACGACGTTGCATTGACATGTCGCGTTTGCGTTGACATTTTGTACCTTAATGCACAGCGAATGCCTAACAACATTTCAACGAAATGGGTAGGGAATTGAATTCCTTGACTGTACCTTACTCAACACTAGCGATCCTAGCGGATTTTTGACTCGCAATAAATAGCCCTCATTGAAATCAGTCGACAGCTGCTTCAGCCAGTTATAAAATCGCAAACTGTAGGTAATGCTCGCATTGAAAATTGCAGCAAATCCCATTCATTTTCAATAAGTGTAAACTCGTAGGTCTTTTAAGGTAGCTAGGGTCTTTACAGTAATGGATCAAAATAAAAAAACTTGGGAGAGTTCGTTGATGCCGTTGTCGATGTTCCTTGGCCTATGGCGCAAATCTGGACACTCGAGAAAAGTGCGCTTTTTCAATGAACCATCAACAGTTGACTCAACATAGTTCAATTCAGTTTTAGTGAGCTAACAAGTCGGGTCGCCGCCACCCGAGCAGGGTGTCCGATGGCACGCACCTTGTGGCTGCGCGGGGTAGGGCAGCGCGGCGGCCGGGGCTGCGGGGGCGGGGGCCGCGGGGGCGGCGGCGGGGGGCGGGGGTCGCGGGGGAGGATCCTTCTTCGTCGCCACCACAGTCGGCTATCGGTACAGTAAACAAAACACGATTCAATTTCTTAAACAAAAGTACCTAATGACAACAACAACCAATTGATTCATAAACTACACTGTGCTGCTCATCTGCCTCAGACATAATTGAGAATTTTGTATTAATTAAAATATTTACAAAAAATTATACAGGTAATTAATATTAAGAAAATGGAAAATGAACTCTTCCAGAGGTCAAAAATAGTTATATCTACACCATGCCCAATAGCAAGGCAAACGTACATAAATAACAGATGCGTAAATTTTCTACACAGCAGCAGATAAAAAAAAACTTCTTTACTCTTTTTATGCATTTTCACCACGTACAAAAAATAAGTAATGGCATTTTCAAGCACTTGACTTCTTCAAAAATTGTTCCCCAATAGAGATCAAACGGTGAGAATGGACTGAATGGATCATCGCGGGTCGGGAGCAAAGAGAATATAGTTGGTTCCTCATCGATAGGTACTTGCACCCACCTAACACCCTACTTTAGGAATTTGTGCAAATCAAAGTGTTTCCAGTTGGAAACAATAGAATAATTGTAAGCGTCGACTACTCCCGTCATCGAGTCTATCGATAGATTTTGGTATGTAACAGTTCGATCTTAACGAGTGCAAAGTTAGTAGACTCGGTCGAGTCTGAAATTGAGTGGTCGAAAATGGATTATTATTATTTCATAATATACCTACTCGTACCTATAGGTATGAACTGTTTCAACTAAAATATGATTACATACCACCAAACTGCCCGCATCGTATCGGATCGGAACGGATTTCGCAATCTTTCAACGATATTAAATCATGTTAAACAGTATTTTAAAGCAGGGAACAGATCACCGATTCATTCCGATAACCGTTTTAAGCGGTTAATCTTTATATCTGTTACCGAATTAAACGGTTAACAGATATATCGGTTAACCCATTCGCAACGGTTAACCCTTTCGTTACGGTTAACAGAAATAAATCATTTCGGTTAATCGTTTAATTAGTACCCATTCCCAAGTGTTTGACTAAATGAAACTAGAATGTCCTATTGTAAAGAGAGAGTAGGTATTTGTTACCAACACGCACCCCGGAGTGCGGTCGCCAGAGGGACGAGGATTTTGTAGGTTACGTGTATTACGCGCGCGTCTAAAGATAGAATTTGTGAATTTCGAGGGCTGTTTTCGATATGGGTCTCATTTTCTAGGTTTCCAGTGGCGCTGATTACGAAAATGATACCAATTTTCAAATCCAAGATGGCGAACGTAATTTTTTCTTAAAAAATCGACATGGATGTCGTTTTCTAGGTTTCCGGGGGCGCTGATTACGAAAATGACATTCATTTCAAATCCAAGATGGCGGACACTTTTTTTTTTAATCGATATGGGTGTCGTTTTCTAGGTTTCCAGGAGCGCTGATTACGAAAACAATACTCAAATCCAAGATGGCGGACATATTTTTTTGTAAAAACGATATAGGTGTCATTTCTTAGGTTGTCAGGATGGCTGATTACGAAAATTAATAGATCCATGTCGATTTTAACAAAAAAACTGTGTCCGGCATCTTGGATTTGAAAATGGAAATATTTTTTGTTGCGCGTGCGGCTTGGTGCG
>OY829515.1:15885009-15914504 GCA_963691665.1 Clepsis dumicolana | reverse complement strand
TATTTTACGCGGCCACCCATTCCGTATATATTTCATGACAGTTCGCATGATAGGATCTGAGGAAGTTACGTTCTTTATATCGTTAAATGATATTGGCAAAATATCGTCGTCTAAAAAATTTTAAAACGAACTACCTTTAACTATGCTATCTAATTCGATCGGTTCGCTAACCGTCAACGGTGCTCTGGAAAAATAATCCGCTACAACATTTTTCTCGCTACTTATATAGCTAATTACATAATTATAAGCAGATAGATATATTGCATACCGTTGTAAGCGCGAGGCCGCCATGACTGACACACCATTTTTTTTACCGAATATAGCTAATAGTGGTCTGTGGTCAGTTTTTAGCACAAACGGCTCGCTTCGCCCATACAAGTATTGGTGGAAATGTTTGACCCCGAACACGATAGCGGCAGCCTCCTTATGAACTTGGCTGTAGTTTTTCTCGCTGGCGGCGAGCGAGCGGGAAGCGAACGCGAGCGGGCGCTCCCGGCCGTCGGGCCCCTGCGCCAGCACGGCGCCCAGCCCGGCGGGCCCGGCGTCCACGCTCAGCACCAGCCGCGCTCTGGAGTCGAAGTGTGTCAGAACGCGTTCCGATGCCAATTCATTTTTAATTGCCGTAAATGCTGTCTCTTGGTCGTTTTCCCATTTCCACGCTGCGTCAACCTTAAGGAGTTCGTGTAGCGGGCTTAGGACACTAGACGCCCTCGGAATAAAGTTTCGATAATAGTTAATGATACCTAAGAACCTTTTTACCTCTAAAACGTTGCTGGGTCGTGGGGCATTAATAATTGCCTCCACCTTTTTTGGGCACGTTCTCAAGCCGTCCTTATCTATAACGTATCCTAAGTAAGTTACGTTCGATTTAAAAAACTCGCATTTTTCCTTTTGTAGTTTTAGGCCGGCATCCTTCATTCTAGAAAGTACTTCGCGGAGTCTCATTAAATGGGTTTTCTTATCGGGACCGGTAATACACACGTCATCGAGCCAGATGCTCACCCCATCGATGCCCAGCAGCAGGGTCTCCATGGTCCGCTGGAAGACCGCGGGCGCGTTGGCCAGCCCGTACACGAGCCGCGTGTACTTGAACAGGCCGCGCGTCGTGCTGATGGTGGTGAGCTCCTGGGACTCGTCGCTCAGCTCGAACTGATTGTACGCGTTGCTCAGATCTAACTTGGTATACCGTTCTCCCCCCCCTAATTTAGCAAAAACTTCTTCTATACGCGGCATTGGGTATTTATCTATAACTAAATCCTTATTTAGTGTCACCGAATAATCGCCTGCAAGTTTTATTTTACCGTTCTCCTTTAAAACAGGTACAATAGGCGTCGCATAATTAGAGAAATTTACTGGAATTAGTATGCCCATACCTACGAGCCGTTCGAGCTCCTCATCGACTTTATGTTTAAGGGCAAAAGGTACTGGTCTGGGTTTGAAAAACGATGGCTTAACTTTGTCTTTTAAACGAAGTGTTATTTTAAATTTATTAAATCGACCCAAGCCTTCACTCCATAAATCTGCATATGAGCTTAATAACAGTTTAACCTCGGTTTCATAGTGGTCACAAATTATTTTATTATTATCTACCGTAGTAAATTTTAGTCCGAATTTGGTCATAAAATCACGCCCTAATAATGGCGGCCCGCCGTTAGGTATAACGTATATTTTAATCTCACTGGTCATGTTATTGTATTTAATGTCTGTCATATAAAATTCTAGGGGCGTTATTTTGTGACCATTGTAAAAACACATTTTAATATTACAGCTGCTCAGCGAAACATTCGAAAAATAATTGTTATAACATTTATCGGAAATCACAGATATACCAGACCCTGAATCTAATTCCATTTTAAGTTTAACCTCTTTAACTAAAACGCTTACAGTAATTGGTGCAAAATGCTCGTACCTTAGGTTATAAAGTTCACATTCCTCACAGTCCTCGCAAGGCCCTTCGGCCCGTTGCTCCTCTTCGGCCTGAATGTTGTGAAACCTCAGACGGCAAACATTCTTCAAGTGTCCCTTCATTCCGCACTTTTCGCACTTATAACCTTTATAACGACATTTTTCCGCACTATGGTTTTTCATTCCGCACACTGCGCATCTGGGCTCGTCGTCACGTTCGCGCCACCATGAAGAACCCGGCTGGGGAGCCCCGCCGCCGCGGCGGGTGCCGCTGCCGCGCGCGCTCGCGCCGCCGCGCCAAGGGTATGCCGCACTTGCCGCTCGGTACACCGGTTCCTCCTTGATGAACACGCCGCTGCCGTTGCCGCTCGCGGCCCCCCCTACCATGACTTGTGCCTGTGTGGCTGCCGCCGCTTGTTCTGCGATCTCAAGTGCTCTCGAAAGAGTTAAAGTTGAGGCGTCTTGCTCAAATACTTTACTGCGCTCGGGACCTGCGCCCAGACCAAGGACGAAACGGTCTTTGAGCACCGTTTCTAGGGCGTTGCCGAAGGAGCAATAACTTGCTAATCCTCGTAACCGCGCCGCCCAGTCTCCCAATGATTCGCCTGGACTTCTGGTCGCCCCGTAAAATTTTGCTTTATCCGCGAATGAACACTTTTTTGTTTTGAAATGATTATCTAACTCCGTTATGAGTTGTTCATACGATAACCGTTTCAATTCGCGCGGGTACACTAAATTACGAGCCAGCCGGTATGAGTCATCCGAAAGGTGCGTTATTAACACTGCACATCTGTTCTCAACGGCAATCGCGCTGTTCACTTTAAAAAATTGCTCTAATCTGCCTTTAAAAATTGACCATTCTGCGGTTTTGTAATCAAACTGAGTAAGACTTCCGATGTACGACATGATGATTTTTTTTCTTGCGTGGGTAGTTACCGCGACGTCGCCAGTTGAAGTATAGTGAAACAACCGTTCGGATCAACTGCTTATTTATTACTGAAGTAAGGTGGGTACAACTGCAATACATATCAATTACACACACACTATTCTCTTCCCCGTCATACATATGTGCAGCCAAATCGCTCCTACAAAGCAAGTTGGGTTCCTGATATAAAATTTCAGTTGTCAGTACCTAAGAAGAAAATTGAGTAGAAAACATGTGACTTAAGGAATTAAAATGCATGATGAAACCCAGCAATATGGTAATGCTCATTTTCGATACGGCGGAGATACTGAGCCCCTGATTAGGTTATGTGACTCTGGCTCGCTCACCTGTCCTTGGACTTGCGGCTGTGGCTGCGGCTGCGGCTGCGACGCTTCTCCTTGTGGCGGTCGCGGCTCCGCCCGCGCTCGCTATCCTTGTCTCTGTAACACATGTAAGCATGCAACTCATGAAGTAAATATCTATCATACACCAAATTTTCCACAGTATCACCGAGTGTACACAGGTTTCGTAAACAATATACACCAGCCAGCATCACGTCACTGAGCTGCAGCCTCACCTCTTCGAGCGATGGCGATCTCTGTCTTTGTCGCGGCCGCGATCTCGGTCGCGCTCGCGGTCTCTGTCTTTGTCGCGGTCGCGGTCGCGCTCACGATCCCGGTCCCGGCCCTTGTCGCGTTCTCGATCCTTGTGGCGATCGCGATCTCGGGACCTGGAACGACTCCTATCACGGTGCCGCGAGCTCATGGTATTTGTCTAATCACAAATATATTGCACTTTATGAAGCCTTTTATATATTTATGCTTTTATCTTTGACACACAAACGTTTTTATTCAATAAATAACGTTCAAAGCTAGTTGTTTCCTTATAAGCACCACAAAACAAGACCAGCACAAAAATATAATATTGCCAAAACTGAAAACAAAATGGCGACGTTGATTTGATTATGTAGCTGTCAGGGTCCTGGCCACAGATTAGAGAGACTACACAGATGTACACAGACTACTTAGAGATACTACACTATGTACGATATGTACAAGTATGTATGTATAAGTCCTGGCCTCAGATTAATGATGTCTGTGGTCCTACGGTGGTCCGTAGGTGGTCCCAAAGAGAATATAATCACTACGTTTGCGAAGTGTTTCTACTTGTAGGCATGTTGTAGCCGTTGTAGGCAATTTTTTGATTTGTGGTTTGTGGTTTGATATTTATGTTACTCAAATTTTCTCCTTATAATTAGGTACTATCCGGTATCCGGCTGGATACTACGCAACTATCCGGTATTCGGCCGGATAGTGAAATGTGGCCGGATACTGGATATCCGTTGCATCTCTAACTGTCATTCAACTTACACAACCGCCACAACTTACATTAACCGTTGAAGAGTTCCCACCGGCGGAGACTGTCCTGGCTGGACCGGACCACTAGAATTTTATTATTACAGTTGTTCAAAAAGTGGTATTTTTTGTAGCTACGTTTCATGTGCGGAAAGTTGGATTTTTCGTACTAATGCTTTTTACTTTTCCAAGGCGCCGGCGCACTGGGCCGCCTACACCTTCCTCCTCCTCCACGATAGGAAGGCTCCCGCCGGCTCTCTGCCTCTGGTTTCATTGTAATGTCTTTTTCACTCGTCCTGAGTCTCAAACCCTCGCATCAGGGCTCGGGCCTAGACACCCCAGGACTCGCGCATACCTTACGCACTTGTATCAAAAAGTACTATAGTAACAGATTATTGCATTATCACCGGATTTACAAGAGTATGCCAAATTTCAACTTTCTAGGTCATTTGGAGGTGGGCTAGGTTTTTGATCTATTGACAACCAGTCAGTGATAAAAATGGCGATTCTTTTCTTTGGATATTTTGGTCATCACTGATCAACGACATCGACACTATGCGGCACAGGCACAGAACATCTCGAGTTGAGATCCAAGGTTGTTAGTTCAATCACTTTTGATGATTGTCATCTGGAGTAAACCTACTTTAGCTTGTTTGACTTACAACTCTGGAGGGGGTTAGTAAACTAAACTATTTCAGTGCTTCCTCAATATATTTTAAAGAACAAAATACATTTCTTACATCTTGTAACAGTTCAATCATTACCAAAATTACAATTTAGAACAATGCTTTTCTATTGCTAATACAATCATGTCCTTATGAAAATACAAATTAAGTTGGTACAGAACAGTAACAACGTTTCACAGCTTGGAGCTTACAATCAATAATCTAAGTTAAAAAAATGCAGTCATTAAATTTAAATTATGTTGCACCAATTCCAACAAGCTCAATCTTGACCTGGCTAGTGCAGGTCTGTGGAACTGGCAGCAAATAATTTTACTTTTAAAATAGTTGAACACAATGTTTGTCCAGAGTAAAAAATATTCTTTGAATGAACAGAAACTTAATTACTAATACAAACATATTCAAATCTTCTTAATGCTAAGTAATCCTAATCTTAAGCTATGTTTAGTCCGGAACAAGAATCCTCAGAAGTCACTCCACTGTCCACATCACTAGTTGTTAACAATGTTTACCAATTCTGCTGGGAGATGAATTTACAATGCTGACGCCATTCTCGGAGACTTGTCAAATGCAGTATGAACTTAATTATGAGTGGAGCCCTGGAAACAAAATATATTTTGTTTATTAGCCAGGGAAATTACAGACACAAATAATTTCATCTTAGCTCTCTATCTGTAGGTAGCCAATGCATCTGTTAGTGCAATAACTCTGAGCCATGTTTCATAAAGCTACAGGTTACAATTCACAAGTGCAAGTCTCTTTCTAACAAAAGGTGATAGAATGAGACTTCCTCTTGTAAATTGTAGCTTTATAAAACATGGCTGTGGTGTTGAATGTCTATGGGCATTGGCTGGTAATTACTACTTATATGTATGTGATTACATAAATATCAGATGGAGTTCACCTTCCTAGGTAGGTATTTACATTTAAAAAACTAGTTTTTTTTGTGCACAAGAAACCCTTAATATAAATACTTATTTACCTACACTGAAAATTGCTTAAAGGCTCAGGATTTCAATTTATTTGGGAGTAAGACATAACTGCAGGGCTGACAAATGGCAGAAAGACTCCATTCAGTCCACATATTTTAAACTAAGCATCTACCATAGATGGAAGCTTACTTACCTATAATTAAACTGGAGCTCCAGGGCCACCTTTCTTGCCGATGAGTGATTTGTGTATGTGTGGGATGACACCACCACCAGCAATTGTAGCTTTGATCAAACTGTCCAGCTCCTCATCTCCTCGGATGGCCAGCTGCAAATGCCGGGGGGTGATACGCTTGACCTTCAGATCCTTGGAAGCATTTCCTGCCAACTCGAGCACCTGTACAACACACCATTATTAAATTCTCAGTAGGTACATAAAACAGAAATATAAGAATCACATTTAAATTTAGTAGACTGCCCTAAGCTAACTGAAAGCACAATCAATACTACCTTAAATACGAGAAATAATGTTATTTCTTCCCAATACTAATGTGGGTCTTGAATTAAATAACAATTTAAATTTAATATTAAATAAAACTCAATCACACTATTCCAAACAATACAACAATTTTCCCGCCAAAACGAAAAGGACAACTAGACAAATAAAAAAATTTAGAAAAAATGGGACACAAATTGTACAACACATTATACCGTAAAATTCTAAACGGGATAACTGCGCGGCTCTCTGCTGAACAGTACTGAATTATAATTGCTTTATTAGGCTGGTTTGGCGCTAAGCCGCCATATTGACAAGAGGCGTCGCGTAGGTTTACTGCATCTTACCTCGGCCGTAAGATATTCCAGGATAGCCGCAGAATAAACAGCAGCGGTAGCTCCGACGCGACCATGGCTTGTAGTTCTATTTTTCAGATGTCTATGTATTCTTCCGACTGGAAACTAAAATCACAAGTCATTGTTACATTTTCTCTATCGATTCTTCTATACGAAGTTGAACGCCGCCATACTAGCGAGATCATGCGTATTATTCAATATTGAAAAATATTTTTTCATCGCGAGTTTCATCATGAAACAGTGTTTAAAAATCATCAAATAAATTATAATAACTAATTGACATACCTGGAGACCAGCTCTCGCTGATCGGGATACAGCTTTCGCCTTAGCTTTACCAGAATCTTTGCCCGCTTTACCACCAGCCTAAAAATCACGAAAAATCCTATTAAATTTTGTCGTATTGAGCTGAAACTTCGCCAGAAAGTAGATAACACCATAATTCACCGAATCACACAACAAAATCACCACAAACTCGACTAATTTTCACGAATTCTTGCAAAACTCACCATTTTGAAACGTGTAACACAATCACCACAGCCGTGAACAACCAACACAGGAAAGGCGCCAAATCGACTAATAACGGAAAAGAAAGATGGCAGCGCTGCCCAGCGAAGCGCCCAGAATAGCCAACTGCAGGGGAACGGAAATGACGCAAAATAAACAAAATGGGTTACGTTCAGGAATCATGAAGATTTTAAATCAGTTGACGTATTTTTACTAATATTATGCTACATTTGATACTGGATTGGACAAATTACAGTAAAAACCAGTTTTATTTACCTGTGAGTAAAAAGGCAAGAATCACGAATATAATATATGTACGTATTGTAGTCGCTAAACGGTAATTTTCTAGGGTGGCAACATATTAGTAACCAACAAAAAAAAAAAAGAAATTGATACAAAATGGCGGATGGACGGATGCGGATGCAGCAATAAATAAGTATATTGTATTAATTATTATAATAATTTATATTAGTGACAATGTGACAACATGCAACTTTTGTACTTGTTTTAAAAATTATGACGCTATTAATAAGATACTTTTCATTTTATGTAACTTTAGTTTGTATTAAGTTGAACTGTTCTTTGTTTTTGGCGGGATAAGATGTTTTTACCCGACTGCGAAACCCAAAGGCGGGTAATGTGTTTGTTTTGTTTGCTAGCTTAAATTAAAGGATTCCGTTCCTAAACAAGGGTGCCAACGGAACCCTATTACTAAGGCTCCGTCATTTTGTGTGGAATCGTAGCTCGCAAGCGGATGAACCGATTTCGATACGGTTTTTTTTGTTCGAAAGCTAGTTTAATCGAGATGGCTCTTACTCGTTCTTAACTAAGTTTCATTAAAATCGGTTCACCCGTTTTTGAAATATTGAAGTTTGAAATGACAATGTCGGGGGTTTTTCAACTTTTCTAATTGTTCTTTTGTCTGTCTGTCTATCCATCTGTCACAGTGGTGTATCTTTTGAACCTAAACAGGTAGACTTTTAAAACATGTTTAAAACGAACAAATCTGTTCGTTCTGTATCTGGAATCCCGCTGAGGCCCGAGTATGAATATTATATTCGAATCCTGCGTAACGTAATCGTAATCAAGTAGTAAATGAGTAGTAACGTTATCGAGATATTTGTATGACGTTTGGAAAAACGCCCGCCCGTGAGCGTATTTGGAACTAAAATTTTATATGAGGTTTCTCGATTTCGATACGATAACTTAACGTTACGCAGGATTCGAAAACTTCGTACTTGGCCTATGGTGTTTAATGCGGGTGACAGGATCAGGCGACCCCATTCGTCGTACTTCGCTGCTCGAGGGGTACTTACCTACTTTATTTTCCTAGGGTAAGTACTATCCTGTATATTTCTTTCACACATACCATACTTATATTTGTACTGAAAGTGAACTGAAAGCTCTATATGTGTACAACCATAACCACAATATGGTTGAAGAAACTGAATTGCATATTCATTAAGCAATACTTCCTTGGCAAGCGTTGGCACTATTAGCGGTACGTTAGATATTTATTTTTAATTGTGAACTATCTAGTGGTATGTACGAGTACGACAAATGAAATTCTTGGGGGTGCGTAATGTGTAAGGTCAGGTAAGTACAGCTGGGTTTGTCACACAATATGTAAAGACTAGCTTATGCCCCGCGGCTTTGCCCCCGTGAAATATTTCAAAATGGGCTAGTTCCCTATCCCGTGGGAATTTCGAAAAATCCCTTCTTAGTGCACCTCTAGGATACTCAAGGTATATTTTTGTCAAATTTCAAGTCTCTAGGTCCAGTAGTTTAGGCTGTGCGTTGTCTGTCAGACAGTCGTCATTCAGTCAGTCACGTTATTGTTTTACAGGTATAGATTGAGTCTGCTTGAAGGTCTGCAGGATAAAGTCAGGTGGTGATGTGGTGAATAAAACTCAACATATTTGTTTAAATTTATTTAATAACCTTAACGTTTTTGGTTGCATCATCACAGCGTACTTAACAGTTATTACAAAAATAACATCGGTAATGTAATCTCTAAGTTCGGAGTATTTACTTGTAGGTAGGTAATTAAATTAATTAACTTTCAGTAACTGCGGAACAGTTAGGTTGGAAGTTAAGTAATTAAGATGTTATTAAGATTAAGTAAGTAGTATTAAGGGCGAGTTACGCGCTGGCGGCGTCGGTGAACTCGTCGCAGCGGTCCTCCAGCTCGTACTGCAAAAAATAAAATCATCGTCATCATCATCACCAGCCTTGCTGGGCGCAGGCGTCACAGAATGAGAGGGCTCGGGCCATAGTTCCCACGCGGGCCCAATGCGGATTGGGAACTTCACACACACCATTGAATTGCTTTGCAAGACTGTGCAGGGTTTCACACGATGTTTGCCTTCACCGAAAAGCTCGTGATAAATTACAAACGTAATTTCGCACATAAATTCAGAAAAACTCAGAGGTGCGAGTCAGGGCTCGAACCCACGACCCTCTGCTTGAGAGGCTATAGGTCAAACCCTATGCACAGGCCAAACCGCTGGACCTAGAGACTTGGAATTTTGCACATCATATAGATGCCCTATAGAGTGTAGGCATCCACTAAGGAAGGGTTTTGGAAGTTCCACCCATGAAGGGGTGAAATACAGGATGAAAGTTTGTATGAAAGTCCATCTGTTTTGAAGTTATGATCTTAAAATTTCGTGTTAAGGCTGACAATTGAACAATAATTTATACGTATCTCAGCATTTTTGATAATTGCACCCCTAATGGGGTGAAAAAGGGGATGAAGTTATACATGGAAAGTCCTTCACTTATAAAAAGTAAAAATCACTAAATTTATTATTTCGGCTTATGGTTTGAGACATACAGCGCAATGCATATCGGTGTTGTTGAAATTTCAACCCTTAATTATAGTCTTTAGTACAGTCAGCAGCAATAGTTGCTAAGCAACCCAAGCGCTCACAATGATCTAAGCACGGCTCTATAGTCATAGACGTAAGACCTTATGCAGATCATTGTGAGCGCTTCGGTTGCTTAGCAACTATTACTGCTGACTGTACACCGGCGCTGCGGACTGCGGTAGAAATGCGAAACCTCAGTTTTTGCATACATTTTACACGAGTTTCGCAGTAATATCGCGGTTCGCAGCGTCGGTGTACTGAAGGCGGGGGCTGGGGATGATCAGATTAGTATTGACAGTTGTGTTGGGTACCTCGTCGAGCTCGAGGCACTTGCCCCACTCGGCGAGCGTGATGCGGTGGTCGTCATCGTCGTCGCAGCGCTCCAGGAACGGCGCGATGCAGTGCTCCAGCGCCATCAGCGGCGCCCGGATCGGGAACAGCTCGTGCCGCGACACGAACCTGCGCGCACATTACTGTTAGCCGGCCGTCCACCATGTGCGTGTGTTAGGAGCCTGCCGCAGCGGCGGTACTGGCCTGTCGTTGTCGTGCGCGTCCAGGTCGCACCACTTCCAGATGGCGGCGTTGGTCCAGCGGCGCGTGAGGTTGGCCTCGGCCTCGCGCTCCATGCGCTGGAAGTGCGCCGACAGCTCGCGCCGCTCGGCCAGGTCGCGCATGATGTTGAACAGCCAGTCGCGCATGCGCCGCGGGAAGTCCGCCATCTCGCTCTCGCTGCACTCCTGGGAACAGCCAGCAGAAACCATCTCAGGCCCGAGTACGAATATTCGAAACCTGCGTCACGTAAAATGGAATAGTAAACTTTATCGAGTTTGTATGACGTTTGGAACAGCGCCCGCCCGTGAGCGTATTTGGAACTAAAATTTACCGGAGCAGAACCAACCGAACAGTCATCAAAAACTGACATTGGCCCAAGCCTTTTGGCCACCATCGAGGAAAATAGAATAACTAAAATTTTGTATGAGGTTTCTTGATCTCGATACGATAACCGTAACGTTGCGCAGAATTCGAAAACTCGTGCTCGACCCTCAGCATCACCCTTTAGCGCGCGCGGTCGTTTTTTGCGATGATCTCTACGTCATTTTACATCACATAATCTAATTACCAAACATTGTTTAACGCGGTGAACGTAGCATTGAACAAACAAGGTAAAAGTTGATCGCATGCGTCTAACGCTGCGATTTCTGCACAAAACAACCGCACCGCTTTATTTTTGTTGTTAAACATACATACTTACATACATTCATACATACTTACATGAAACCTGAAAATAATACACTCTTTTTCTTCGGGCAGTCGTGTAAAAAACGCGGATTACACGGTCCAAAGTAAGTATGATCGAGGCTCTGTCGTTAGTAGCTCAGGCTTGCTATTTCTAATTGACCAATGCAGTAGGACCAATGAAAGGTACAAGTCCTGCAAGAGATGAGGTGCGTGCTAGCTGTTTTGCTCTATTGTGTTTGTGCGTGAGCAGACTCTGATACTGTAGATGTAGGATGTGCTAAAGTGAAGGCATGCGGTGGTAATATTTACGGGCATCTCGCGGCAGGCGCCGTAGTACTCGATCTGCAGGTGGTGGTACTGCGCGCCGCGGCACAGCTCCGAGCCGTCCAGGCACAGGCAGCGCTGCCGGTACACCTCGCAGTCCGACGACCACGTCTCGTTGTGGTTCGTGCACACCTGCCCGCCACACGAGAACGTCACACACAACACTTGGCTAAATATAAGATACTGAACTAAAAGCATGCGACGCGTTTGGCCGCGGAGGAGCAAATTGGTTTCATGACATGATATGAATTTACATGAACCTCCGCAAAGTATCGCCTGGTTCAATCTAATCTTGATTTTTTTTACGAGTAATTTTTGATCAAATGGAATGACTCCTTATTCAACAAACAAGTTCACAAGACAAGCTTATCATTTCAGTTTCACCTATTGCCTATTGGTGCAATTTACAAAAGTTCTACAAACTACGCTACTCTTTCAAAATAACAATCATTTTCATTTGGGTACGTTGTTCAATCAATAAGTCGATTCAACCATTTAAAAGGATAAGGACAGATGATTCGACAGTATGTTTTAATCTCACAACAGTTGATTTTTCAAACATCTAAGGTACCCCTCTACTGTACTGGCCCAGAGATTACTCGCATTTGGAAAACAGAGTTCTCAGAGCAGAGCTCCCCCTCTTTACAAGTAGTGTGTCGGGAAATCCGATCCCAGTGTAACATACCAGAAGCTCGGGATCTATATACAATTGGTTTGCTGTATTGGGATGTCCAAGTCGGGCAACACGTTACCTTGCGGCGCGAGTCGGTCTCGTAGGGGCAGTCCTTGATGCAGTTGCAGACGGCCTCGCCGTGCTCGTCGATCTCGCACACGCGGCCCGCCGAGCAGTGCACCTTCACGCACGGGTCTGCAACACACCGCGTCGTCACGCAGCCGCCACGCACATGCCTCTACTATTGCCGAGGCGGCGTTGGGTAACGCTATACTTTGAGTGCGCCCGAGGTGCGCCGAAAATTGGCGCTGCAGGGCCCACAGGGTCCCATAGATTACCAGTGCCGGATTACCAGGGTCGGGGAAGCTTTTGGCGCGTTATATCGACAAGGTTCCGCCCTTAGCCTTAATGAAAGAGGATAGAAATTTTACGTAAAAGCACGACGCAATCACGCAAATAATTATTAATGTAACTACTCAGCGGATAAGTTTGCAAAATACTATTTTAGGACACATGTATCACGAGCAATAATACCGAGTCACAATTCGCGCACTTGTGTCTTACGCATCACAAGCGCTTCTATCTTCTGTTTATTAGTTCTGTGGTGCCGTCCGACGCTAATCTGGCCAGGACACCAGTATTGCAAGACGAACTTCTATTAACTTTAAGGTCACCTCCGTCCCTCGATGTCTATATTAAAATGCAAGCTATTAGGGGAGGACATGCGCGGATGAATCCATCAGCATAACATGATCCATGCAACCTGCTTATTATTAGGACAACTTTGAACTTTTCTTTCGTCGTCCGAAAGCACTATGGTAATGAAATGATTAAGCAAATGGATTTAGGTGCTTCACTGATGATCGCTGAAATCGTCGAATGACTCCCATGGGTTCCAAATGTTTCATACGGGCAATTTTTTTTCTGAAACTGACAGCGTTTCAGGAATGTTGTAACGGCCCGGCCACGACTATGCGCAATCGGAGGAGCGGCGAGCGTTTTCTCCGTTCATTGCGCGGCCGAGATGCTCGCCGTTCATTGGATACCAGGCAGCAAATCAGAAAAGTCGTGGCCGGGCCGTTAAACTAACCTAACCAATAGGGTTCTACAGGATAGTCCGGGAATAAATCCTGAATAGTTTACAGTTTCAGAAAAACAATAATTTGCCCAATGAAACATTTGGGAAACGAATTCGCTGGGATTAATTTTTTGGCGAAATGAAAGGCTACCCTTCCATGTGCCGTCACGTCGGGACTGGCCCGTGACGGGCTGGTCCCCTCGGACGGCGGCGACCGCCAGTGAAGCACCCGAGGCGGGCTGCGGTGTGCTTACTGAAGCTAGCTAGAGGGTCTTTCGGCTCACCGTCGGAGAAGACATCGTTCCCGCCGCCGCCGCTCAGGATCTCGTTGACGCGGGCGCGCTCAGAGTCCTGCCGACATACCACACTCATAACTAAAGCACACGAACGCTTGGCCCCTATTTCACTAACGCTACACACACACATCTAGACATCATTGCCGGTATTATGAAGCACACTAAAACAAAAACTCTTCCAGTCAGCAATCTACACCGGAGTGTCATATCAAACTGACATTGATAACGTAGGTGAAGCCAGGCAAGTGTTAAACTACGGTTATGTAGCAAGCTCATATGCAGCGCTACCAAATTAACCCATATCATAAAGTACAAGTGGTAGAAAACTTTGAGGACATTCTTAAAATCTGTGTTGAGATTTGCAAATACTTCTTCCGTGTCAAGGAACTTCTCTTTGATTTTATGTGAAGGTACATCTGTACCACGGTCACATCAACTTTGAAATAATAAAATCATACGCATAAAAGTACACAAATCAGTAGCCTTTATTGTGTAAGGCAGCATGTACAGGCTAATTTATTCTGCGTCTGCGGGCTATTTCTACCGGTGCAATATGCAATAAAGCCGTGACCGCCATGGCCTCTCAAGCAGAGTTTCGTGGGTTCGGTGAAAGAAAACATCGCGAGGACCTGCATACTCCTGCGAAGTAATTTAATGGTGTGAAGTTCTCAATCCGCATTGGGCCCGCGTGGGAACTATAGGCCAAGATATTTTCTCATTCTGAGGCCTAGTGTGACGTAAAAAAAATCGACCAAGTGCGAGTCGGACTCGCGCCCCGAGAGTTCCGTACAAATTCTTAGGTAGGTATGTAAATAGAGAAAACAGTTTAATCGAGATGGTTCTTAGTAAAGTTTCATAAAAATCGGTTCACCCGTTTTTGAAATATTGAACTTTGAAATGATAATGTCGGGGGTTTTTCAACTTTTTAAAGTTGCTTAGGTTCCTCGTTTTGAAGCGGGGGGCCCTAAAAAGGGATCAGATGCTGAATAAGACAGCAGTAGGAGGGGTGTGTTGGCGTGTACCTGGAACCGCTTCTCGTCCAGCCGCTCGGCCATGCCCAGCTCCAGATGCTCGCTCTCGCTCTCCTCGCGCACGCCCGCGCCGCCGCGCGCCGCCGCCGGCGCCTCCGTCGACGTCGTGCGGATGCGCTTGTGGCGCCGCCGGTGCCTCTGCGCAGCGCTCGCCGTCACACATGCGCTCACGGTACAGTCCAGTTCTGCAATATCTATACAGTCAACAGTTCAAAAATATCTACACACAGACCTTATTGCCAGTTACATAAGGTCTGCGTTTAGATATTTATGAACCGTTGGCTGTACAGGTATTGGAGAACTCGACTGTACCCGTCACTCCGGTGCAGAGGTCAATTAATGGAGGATGGATTTACTTATCTATCTACTTTAGAGTAAAGAGATTGGGCTTGGATAGACGGCAGTATCTTTATGTGCCTGATGTTGATGGAACAACTCAAGGGCGTAACCAGCTTTTGGCCCGGGGAGGCAAATCAAAAATTTCTTAACCCGCGATAGTACAAAGTAGGTACTTTTTCCATGGAAAAGTGCTTTTACGTTAAAAGATTTCGAATGATGAAGAAAGCCTTTCCACTATTATCATCAATATTTTTGAAGTTTTACTATAAGATCCAGGGAAGGGGGGGGGGGGGGTGCAGCTGACCCTCCCTCGTTACGCCCATAGATCAACTCAACGGCAGCTACGTGATTGCCGGATGACATTCGACAACCAAATTTCTTTAGTCAGTCTGGGTTGGACCGAGATGAATTTATGTGACTTGTCAAGAAATTCAGGCCCCTAATATTTCACCAACTTTACAAAACATGTCAGATTACAATGACAATTCGGTGTAGATTGCTGACTTGAAACGTTTTTGTGCTAGTGCGCTTCATATTGGCTATGAAATGCAGATCGATCTGTCATTGTAAAGTGACATTTGTAAAGTTGGTTAAGGGGCCAGGACTGACCTCGGCGTCAGCAGTGCAGATGATTGCGACCAGCAAGGCCAGCAGTAGCAGGCGCCCCTTCATGATTATCTGCAACAAACAAATCCAACAAATTTTGTGGGTGGTAGGACCCGAGGTCCGTCCGGATCGCAACCACCATCTCACTCGACAATCCTACCGCTAAGCAGCAGTGCTTGCACTGTTGTGTTCCAGTGTGGAGAGTAAGACAGTCGAGAAAATTACTGGCACAAGAGGCATTTTATCTTAGCCCTCTGGGTAGGCAACGCATCTGCAATCCCTCCAGGGTCACGGGTGTCTATGGACAGTGGCGATCACTTACCATCAGGTGACCCACTTGCTGGCATTCCTTCCTTATCGTATAAAAAATCCTTTGCAACCTTAATCGTCCACCGGATAACAATAACTTGGCATGTTTTCATTCGCGCCCGCCAAGGTATTTACTTTAGTTCCGGCGAGCCGCCGCTATTTCAGGCGCGCGGGCAGCCGAGCACCGCGCCGTATTATTCCCCAACAAAGGTAAACTTCGGCGAATATTTCATGTTAATTTCAAATTGGATTCAGTAGATACTTATGATATCTGAACCAACGCTTTCGTCTTACGCAAGGAAGTAGGCACGCACACGCATCATTATTACAGTCCGATCAAAGCGTCTTTTGTTTGATTCGACAGGATGCTCAAGGCTGATTAGTGTTACAAAAACTGCAATAGTGGTAGCTAATAGTTATTCATGATACTAGTGCCAAAAGTAGGCAATTATCAACGAGTGTCGGTGATTTTAATCAAGAGCGAGTGTAAGCGACACGAGTTGTGATTGCCTACAATTCCACACAAATATCATATGACAACGTTTTATACAATGCATTATGCTCGCAAAGTTTCAGTATATTTTTCTGCACGCATTCCCAATATTGTGCACAAAAGTTGTGTATCTTTTTACAAGTTCCATGAATATGTTGACCCACGTAAAGTGGCACTTTTCGAGCATGCGAGCATCGCAATTTTACTTTTTAATATAAGTGCACTGCTTGGGACACGTGCAAAATAAAATGACACTTCCGCATGTGTACCAAACGACGTTTTTTAATACATTTGCGACCAAATGACAATGAAACCAAAGGCGGTGAACCCGTCATCGCTTCTCTAATACCACCCGCCGGGGCCACCAGCGCCTTGGAAAAGTGAAAAGCTCTAGTGCGAGAAATATAACTTTCCGTACGATACGTAGCCAGGAAAAGTACCACCTTTTGAGCAACTTAACTGCAGTAAAAAGCATGTATTTAGTATTGTATTTAGTGCCATGCAGCTGCAAGCCGGGGGCATCGCCCCGCGGCCCGAGCGCGACCGTCTCCATCCTGCTGACACGAGGAACGATCGCATTTCAGTGTCGTTGCACTGGGATGTGATAATACGGGGAATGACAACCCTCATCCGTTGATATTCAGGCGCCGTTGCAAATTATATTATGCAAATAATACCAACTGTATATCGAAAGGAAGTGACGTCAACCCAAATTACGTTGAAATTGCGCTAGTGCATGCGTTCTTGTTCATGAATGATAATTAAGATAATGGGTCTATTATAGGTTTAGATGTAAAGTTGACGATGCCTTCGGAGTGCAGCGGTAACCGCTAAGGTTTCATCGAATCACGCCGCGCGTTGAGGACACGGGATAATTTTCATGCTCGGACCAAAAAGCTAACCAGACCGGAGCGGACATATAATGAATATGGATAGAGAGGAACCAGAGGCCCGAGTACGAATATTAGAAACCTGCGTCACGTAAAATCGAATAGTAAACGTTATCGAGTTTGTATGACGTTTGGAACAGCGCCCGCCCGTGAGCGTGTTTGGAACTAAAATTTAGTATGCGGTTCCTCGATCTCGATAAGATAACCGTAACGTTACGCAGGATTCGAAAATTCGTGCTCGACCCTCTGTACAGCATACTGCACCTCGAGAACTCGACATGTCATAATATCACACGAATAACGACATACGCCAAACTAAATATCCACTCGATCGCTGCAATTAAGAACAGGCTGCCTGGAAGGTTGTGGTAATGATATGGCACGGCGGCGCCCTGTGATGTTCGCGCTCGACCCACGCGCCTCGCGCAGGAACAACTGTACGATAATTGCTGAATTGATATCAAAGCATGCATCGCAACATTTGTTTCCATTGACCTAAATAGCTGACGGCGAGCTACTTACCATACGTTTCAATTCTGGACATATCGGTTGGACGCCGCAACGCGACACGCGCCGCGACGAACATAAATCATTACCGTTATTAGCCCTACAACAGCGATCCTAATTCCCTATCGCGTAAATTATACCGTTACAGTTTCACGGGACCTATCTGTGTGGGACAACTAACACAGAAGTTTATGACCTTCGCCTCTGCTTCCAACTGCAAATATAAAACGCAGTGACAAGTCAGAACAATCGCACCAGAGTGAGGTATCACGTCGTGGTGATGGTGATGTCATCGGTTACTGATTACAGTTGCAGATTCCCAGCTGCTGACTCGATGTCCGGTCATTAAACGTGCTGAAATAAGTCTACAAACCAGCTAACAAGTACAACGTTTCATTCGTAAGACAAAGAAGGAGTTGTTTTCATAAGGGATAGCTAGAAATTTTCAGTAGGTATGTTTTAATTTCAAACAACACTCGACTCTCTAGAGTAATCTAACGAATTGGTGTAACTGGATCATGTTTTGACGAGATATTATTTTTTCGGCATGCAAGCTCCTAACTGTCCGGTATCATCAATATTTTAAAACCTGTATCTCCGCGATAACCCCAGGAGCAAGGCGCCGGGCCGTCCGGCCGCCGCCCGGCAACGCGTTTACGACCGACCGTAACTTCACAATTCATATGTTCCTGGAATCCGGTCAGATATATTTCTGGAGTCTTCACATGAACGTATCACGACGCGCACATGCAACATTAGCGGTATCGGGTCAATGATAAATTGTTACAAGAGGCGATCCTCACCTCCCGGTTTTAATAACTATAGGACGCGTTGAATAATTACGTGGTAGTATAGTATTATTCTCTGTGACGTGGTTCACCCCCCTGTAATATTTGTGCTGATCCCGTCCAATTTATATGGAAAGCTAGGATTTGGGTTTGATTTTTGTAGGTATGCTTTGTGCAAAACAGTTTTTAATTGGAATTGGGTCATATTTTTTTAGATAACAGTGGTCACGTGGCCGCGGCGGTGGGACCAGCGAGTAGAGGCTTGATAATACTTGTAATGTGGTGTATTCGCGACGGAAGCTGCCTTATCGGCTGGCGCGACCTCTCCGTGATAAAAACAATGGAAGCAGCTTTTTGTGTCATTACATTACTTTATGATTGTATTTACGACTCATGGGAGGTTCAAAAGGGTTGATATCCGAACTGCCAAATGACTACGTGGGCGCGCAACGATTGGCAGGATTAGCATACGATAGGCGACTTATCAAAGAAGTGATGAGTAATAAATAGGCTGCTGCCGCTGTGCTGATTCGGACAAACAGTAATTTGTACGGGTCTTAAGAAATCCCGGGACGATTTTCTTCAATGTAGGTATAAAATCGCGAGAATGAATGAATGAATATATTGTGAAAATTGCTGTCTAGTCCTACCCTATAGTAACAACAACAACAGTGGAGTCGTCTTCAACGAAACTTAACTGAAGCTGCACGACGCAATTTTTTTCGTGTACAAGTAACAAGGAACAAGTTGGTATAGAAGTATGAAGAAGAAAATCGGAATACCATAACTCGTGTCTGCAGCCGGGGCTGCGACAGGCCCGCCGCCGGCCGGTAATGGCCGCGCGCACGCCACTCCACACGTCGCCGCAGAATTATGGCCTTCCCACATCTCCCCACAATTTATGGCACCAACGCTTTGCTGCACATCGTTCGGCCGCGGGCTAACCTAAGTAAACAACGAGCCGAACTGCCGAGCCGTGTTCTAATAGTGTACCTGAGTCCTATGTCAATATACGGGTAGTCTCGCTCGGTATTACGAATATTTGTTGGCGTGTCAATATTTATAAGGGACTCGTTTGCACCGGCAGTTAATATTGCGTATTTGACGACGCAATCCGAGATTGCAAATATAGTTTCATTCCCGTTGACGAAATTCGAGTAGCTCAATGCGCTGAACGATCAAAGTGTTTCGTTTTATTACAATTTACGAGGTATGGTAGCTCGTTTAGATGATGAGAATATACTGTATAAAGTTTATTCAATAAGACACAATTGCGTTAGTAATTTATGAGCTCAAACTGTCGTTTTTAGAATCATAACATACATTTGGGTCACGCTGGTCCTTCGAGCCGGGTTTGACGGCAGTCGCTAAACCGCAGTAATCTCGCCATGTGGCGGCCCCGGCTCTGTAAACACGGCGGGCTTGTTTGCTCGATCGGCGCGCTACTACAAACTACAAACCAAATATTACTCACAACAATACTCCCGTAGTGAATGCGATACGAATTACGATTGAGTGAAACGAGAGTGTTCAACAAACAAATAAACTATGACGAATATTTAAGGATGTTATAAAAATATGAACGTTTGGTCAAGAAGAGTTGCGTAGCATATGACGCCGCGAAAGCACCAAATTCTCCGAGCCAGTATTAAAAAAATAAAATATTTGAACTTAATTATACATAAGACACAACATAACAATCGCATATTTTAGCGAGCAATAATTATTTCACGTCATCTGAGAGAAGGTTTTAAGATCCCGTGCCGTCCTAATTGTCGTTCAGAATATCTATAAATATAAACTATCCTTCATTCAACCTAAAATATTCCGGTTGTCCAACTGTTTGATCATCGACCGGATAACGTAAGTGGTCAGAGACTTACTATGAAGCTTGAGGTACCGGGTTGCGATCGCCGCGGGGCAGATATTTGTATGATGAATACAACATGATGACTACGAATGTTTGTGCTCGGGTCTTGAATGTTTAGTAAGTAAGTAATTTTTAAGTAATTTAATTTAATATATATATAAGTACGTAATTTATCCACATAACTACTAAGTTTATCCCATAGAGTAATATAATATACGGGGAATAGAGCGCCCTCTCAGCGGTAAAAAATGTCACCCTCAACCAGCCTCTAAAGCAATGCCATCTTTTATCTGTGATAGTCGACAGAACAGATTTCATAACACATACACGCGCGCAAGCTCGGACACACGCGCGCGGGAGCACACACGTGCGCACACACACGAATTATGTGTACACACTCTTATTATATTAGACATTATGAAAAATCCGAACTCAGAATTCAAAATCGTTTATTTCGTAAATTATACATTTAAAGCGTCCAAAATAGCAACAACTAACAATAGCACAAATCACAAGCATCTGATATCGCAATAAATAACTGAAACAACACAGAAAGATTGTAACTAAAGCGTCCGAATTCTCGCCGCAACGTCCAATACACACGAACTGAACTGATAAAACGGAGGAGCTGAAAATCGACTCTACGTATTTACTAGTGGAAAATTAACGAAATAATAGTTAAACACTGCGCATTTTCTAAAAAACAGAAAGCCGTTGGGCGCTGCATCAGCTGCATGCTGTATGACGTTTACTTGAGTCTGAAAATTTTGAAGGGATGTAGTAGGTGTACCAAAAACCGTTTTTTTCTTCTTTGCATGATGATAAATTGTGCAATTTTTTTAACAGAAGTACAAGCAATAATTTGTGGCTGAAAATTACAAGACTTCGGTTCGATATTTTTTCATAAAATTTTGCAATATATAATGAAAAAAAAAACGTATTTTTTTTCAACCGACAGCAATGATTAACGCACTAACTACTAAAAATTTGCCTTACACAGGTAAGAGATGGCGCAGCTAAAAACTTGAACTGTCAAATACAGGTAACTTTCCTCCCCCTGGTTTATCCGTTGTCTAGTACCTATAGTAGGTACTTTGCCTAGTGTGGGCCTAGGACTAGGGCATTTGGAGTCCTGCAAATGTCCGGTGATATGTATTTGTTATTAATCGATAAATTAAAATTAATTTATTCTAGAATCAGTTAAGTACCTAAATACTAACGCGACACAAATAGTAAAATGGTCGAAGGCAGTTACTTCTATGTAATTTCAACAGGGCCAAGGTCCACACTGAATTCCTAAGCCCTATTTATTATACACCAGCACCCGGCACAACTCGGCAAGCAGCAGGGTCCCCGCTAGACAACTTTTTCCTACTCAGCTCACGGCGAGCACTTACGGCGTAATACAATATTTTCGTCCCTTAGTAATATTTCATGAGATCATAACACGAACGTAACGGGTCACGAACATAAGTTTATCGTGGGATATTCTTAGAAAATGATATTTGTTAGACATTCTTTCAGAAAATGCAATGGTGCGTTCCAATATTTTTAATGAACTCCTTGAATGTTATTCTTTCCGCAGTCGCCGATATTTTACTTGTTATGGGAAGAAAAAAAAATGTGTCATTATGTCATTAATAAAAATCTCATGAAACTCATTAATAGATTGTGTAATGGTAATGCATAGCAGAGCTTAGACTGGACAGAACTAAAAAATATTAAAGGTTTAAAAATAGTAGTTACCTACTTACGGTAGTTGTATCTTATATCACTGTATTTGGGCAGACCCGGGGTTCCGCACAGTCCTCGCAGGCCACTGGCGGGACTGGGGTCGTTTCAATGCCGGCCATATTGCTTTGTTTTCTTCTACATTTTTTACATGTCGCGTAAAATGTGTTTTGTTCTTATATCGTCAATATTAGATAATTTTAGTTAAGTATATAATTACGTTAAGTAGGTACTATAAAAAATTAAATATTCAATGAAATCAACGAAAACTATACCTAACTACAATACGATTGAAGAAACGAATATACGTCTCCACAGACCGCTTATGTAAACAAAATATTTAAGTAAACAATGTTGTTACAATGTTCTTGGAAAGCCTGACATTGTTATTATTATTAATAATTAGTCATTAAGTATGTTGGAGCACAGAGATGGCGCTCCATCTCCGCGCGACGATCTCGACACTGATCTTGAGAGAACCCATGTAGGACAAAAGAAGGTAAAATGTGCATGGACATCAGAAAAAGCACTTGGAAAGCAACATACTGTTCAGAGTTTAAAATTTATGGGCGATACATCGGACTAAAACTAAGACTTCCTGCCGACTGTAGCTTGTGATTTAGTCTGGCTATAGTTATGCACAATAGCCATGCGCCGCCGGCAATCCAGATTCCAGAACGGGCCGCGAACCCAAACCTGTTGAGCTGGCGAAATTCCGGCGGTGGCCGCGCCGCGCCATGTACCGTTAAGTATTTTTTGGTTTATTATTTTTTAAACTGTTTATTCTTATTGGAATTGGGATCTCTAAAATCATTAAGGTAACAACAGTTGGGACTATTTAATAAACATTAATGTCGTAGAAATTTAATGAAAAGTGCATTGTGTCATCAAAATAGCTAACAAGTTTTCAATTAGTTTTATATTATGTATGTTATACTTTTACTACTATTTTTATGAGATAATAAGTAGCTGCTAGCTGGGCTGGAATGTTAAGTAACAAGTAGATAAAATTCATAAATAAGAGGTTAGGGCCATAGGTCATAAACTATTACTTACACAAACACTAAAGTAACTAAACTTAGCTACAAATTGTTACTTTAAAGTACAACGTAACTTTACTTGAATACGACTTATTGTAAACATTGACGCTTTATTTTTCACAAACAACTGTCTCGACTAGTTCCCACATTCCGCGGTTGTTTTAGTACTTTTCAGCAATTGTTTAGTGTCGGGTGGTGCTTGTGGAGTTTGGCTGAACAGGTAGTCACTTACCGCGTGGACGGTCCGGTCTCCGCTAGCGCGCGCGGCCGACTGAAGCACAGATGAGAGAGACTATGTACAAGTGGACTGCCGCCGACCCCCGACGCTGAAAGCGTGGCACTGTAGCGTTTGTTGAATCAGCATCTGTAACTCGACCATTACTCTACTCTACTTAATTAACATCATAATTTGAATAAAAAACAGGGTTTGCTTTGTGTAACATATTTAAATTGAGAAATACATAAATTCTTACGCCTACTAGGGGGCAAGTTTCTTGGCGCTATGTACCGTGAGATTCGATCATAGTGAAATAAACGATCACTTACGTAATTAGTCGCGTTTAGCTCGACATGTTTCAGTCTAATTCGTAGTCCTTCCTCTGGGAGCGGAGTCGTTCGCTAAGATGGGTTTCCTGGGACACTTATGATATTCACTTTTGCGAGCTGTGCAGTTGGTTGTTTGGTAGTTGGTTATGATGTACAACTTTCTGGGTGACCAAAGCTGATCTCTCGTATGTCGAGGATCCGCGTCAAATGAATAACTATCTTTTCTAATTTTATTCCGACTTTTTTTATTATTTCGATCTCCAAAATGAAAGTGACTTGCATGCAGTTTTTTTTTTACTCCCCAAATACAATGTTCGGGCACTTAAGAACCTTGCCGCTTTAAGATCAGTAACCAAGCTGGCACAACAGAGAAACTTTTTATACTTTTGGTAATCAATATTTTTGGGGTGGTGGGTGTTCAATAAAACTCCAGTAGTGTTACAAAAAGTACATCTCTATTCCAGAGGCAGGACGCGGCCGCGCCCGCGCGGGCGTGTGCGGCCGCGAGCGCTGCACTTGACAAATTTTATCGAAAAAAAAAACCACTACCCGCCACAAAATAAAGACCCCCATGATTAAAACATCGAACGTTAAACAGTGATTTAATGTTTACGTGTAAAAATAAAGTTTACAACCGAGGATAACGTTATTGCTGGCGGGCTGGGGTCTGAACTTTGCGCGGGTTCTCGGCAATCATCTCACTAGAGCGCGCTGCGCGCTCGCCGGGCGCCGCCCGCTGCGCGCTGCCTAGACCAGGGCCTCTAGTGTAATTATTGACACGAGAAAACGTCTCGATCGCGTTCGCGTTTACGTCCAAATTCACCACTCCATCACCAGCTTTTTTTACGTCCCATTGCTGGGCACAGGCCTCCTCTCAGAATGAGAGGGCTTGGGCTATAGTTCCCACGCGGGCCCAGTGCGGATTAGGAACTTCACACACATCATTGAATTGCTTCGCTGGAGTGTGCAGGTTTCCTCACGAGGTTTTCCTTCACCGAAAAGCGCATGATAAGTTACAAAAGTAATTCCGCACATACATTCCGAAAACTCAGAGTTGCGAGCTGGGGTTTGAACCCACGACGCTCTGCTTGAGAGGCCATAGGTCAAACCACTAGGCTATCATGGCTTTTTACGTCCAAATTACTGCGGGCAAATTGGCAGCGCCTCTAGCGGCACGTATCGACAACAAACTAGTATCTAGACACTACGCAAACGCGTTCGAGACGTATTTCTTGGTAGGCGCTGAGGAGCAGGCGGGCGGGGCGCCGGCGGCGCGGGCAGAGCGCGCCTCGCGAGCGCCCAGCGACGCGGCCCGGCCCGACACGCAGCCACGTTATAGACACAGGCAAAAACATACAGTCAACATCTCCAATGTCATGTTCAAATTTGTCTGTATGGAGTAGTATGTTGATACCTTTGACCGCAACGTGGTGCTATCAATGCAATGGTAGCCGGACGCTGCGACAACCATTACCGAGCCGTTGAAGAATAGCCACGATACGATTTAGGCTCTTGAGGTACATAAGAAATCGTGTGTGTGGTTAACTTCTGAAGCTCAGTCGGTACAATCCTAGCTGTCACGTCGGTTGAGGATATCAGTGGGAGCTCAGTTTCTGACACAACGTCTCCGTTAAAGCAACTGTCCCCCTGCCCCTCGGCCGCGCGGCGCCCGTCGCTGCGACGCTGATGATATTTACAATAAATAAGTACAAGAAATTTTGCGGCGCCTGTGCCATGTTTCATAGACAACTGCTTCAAGCTGTTTTTTTTCGCGAATCTTCTAGATTACACTATACAATATATCTAAGAAGTATGATAGCTAAAGTAATTTTTAGCCGGTAAAACCAATATTTGATTTTAATTTACAGTAGAAGTGGTATAGTTACTATCGGAAAGTCCGAATGCGTCGTCAGCTGTCTACGACACACCGCAGGCGCATAACAATTCCATAGTAGACAATTTGAGTGTTAATTACCTAAAAATCTTAAAAGAAAATCATTACGAAATATCGCGAACTTAACGAAAACATTACTCCCTGCCAATAATCGTCTTCTAAATACAATTATAATATAATACAGTTCCAGAATAAACGGGCCATTGCCGCGCAGCGAGGCCGCGCCTGCGCAGGCCGCTCGGCGCCGGGCTGCCCGTCAACACGTTATTAATGTTTATTATGTAACGTTATCAATATAATTATATATTATTAAATATTATGTGTTCCGCGGGCCCGCTGCGGGCCGCGGGCGACAGCAAATGCACAACAACTGCGTACGACTGCGCGCGGCGCCGGCGCCGGCCGAACAGAAAGGCCGCTCAATGCATTTTCTCTTCTGAGCTACAGTCTTCCTGTTCTGTCATTCTGGAAGCCCGAATATGTCGTTGACCGCGCGACAGATTTCATTGCGTTCGACAAACATACATTTAAAATATAAAATACATCGTCAATAATGTGGAGACATTCGGAACGGCATAAAATTCATCGCCGTCCGATATAATATACATGCTGTTTGCACTAAAATAATTATTTATATTTCAGTGGGGGCCAAAGCGGCATCCCAAAAGAGAGAAAAGATACATCTTTACTGAAATAACATTCCAAAATCAAATTCGTTCAACACAATATTCTAATAGCAATAATGCTTCGTAAGATAAAGTAAACCGAACAAGATTTAGTAAACAGATACGGAATAAAATGGGCTTCGGACGGCAGCCGCGGCGGCGGCGCTGCCTTGGCGTCCAACTAAACGTTCAGTACAAAATGAAAATATACAAAAAGTACAACAAAATGTCCGTGATCACCGGAGCGCGCCAGGCGGCACTCGCTCTCGTTTAAACGTCCACTCTCCCTATTTGCACGGCGCGGGTGAAATCATAAGAGTGGCTGCATCGCAGGTCTCGGGCGGGCGCGACATACGGCGCCAGCCCCGCAGCCCACTTGCACGATCGACCCGCGCCGCGCACACAGGGCCTCGGCCCGACCTCCGACCGTCCAAACGGACCTCAAACTCGATCTAATCTCCCATCACACGCGAACGTGCGAGATTACCGATTTCAGACGAATCAATATGATATACAGCAGGGTACCCCGTGGTAATGCTGTGTCAGTAACGTGCGGGGTTAATAGGCGAACTAGGAAGTTGCTGTCAGAAGGGCAGTTAAGACTTCTACCACGTCTATGGCGGGAGCGGGCGGGGAGGGCTCCGAGACGCGAAGCTTACTGCTATTTTTACACAATGCGGAAACATAACTGTTTTACAGACGCGAAAAGCACCGACATTGGAACACAAACGGCATAATTATTAATTATTAGAGACGCACGGGTAGCACGACACGCCGTCGATCTGGGCATCGATTTTACAGATCATATTTGTAAAAATACCACACGTAAATGGAGAAAAAACGTGCTGCATTTGAAATCTGTGACGATCCTTAACTTGTCAAAAATTTAATTCACGCGGTGATTTTGTAGCAATACACGGATTTGCAATAATTTCGAGTGGTATTTTCACAGACGTTTACCGAATCACTGACACGTCGGGCGACAAACGGGACGTCGCGCTAGCCGCGTCGATGCTGCAATTCCGAGACGGGTCGTAGGCGCGACAGTATTGTAGAAGCGTATCGAAACACGACAATACTCACACACATTTTCTCGAGGATACATCGTCAGGCACTCACGCGACGCGGACGCGACACCGGGCCACTGCGCTGTTACATTCAGTCTACGGCACGTACGGCTAGCCGTCTGTACACGCCGGTCAGCGTATGGCTCGCGCTGCGCGTGCGATGGCGGGCGTCGCATCGCGTCTCTCTCACGTCGAGCATAAATATGCGTATTAGAGGACAAATCCGGTAATTCATAAAGATAAACGCGGCCCGCGCGCGGCGCACTGCCCGAGCGGCGGGCGCGGCGCGCGCGGCCGCGGACCAAAATTATTATTAATTTACTATCTAACTACTTAAAAGAAAAAAATAAGAGAAGCGATATGCGGCAGAAGCGTGTTCATTATTGTGGAGGGCGCGGCTGCGGGGCGACGGCGGGGCGGCCGGGGGGCGGGCCGGCGACCGGGGCTGCGGGGATAAACAATTAACATTAATATCATACTACACATAACGTATCATTATCATCATGGATTGTTAAGAATTTCATGCGAAAGGCAAGTGTGTGGCGTGTGTCGGATGGCACCTGGCTAGCGGCGGTAGGGCTGGCGCGGTGCGGGGAGGCGCGGGACGCACCTGGCTAGCGGCGGTAGGGCTGGCGCGGTGCGGGGAGGCGCGGGACGCACCTGGCTAGCGGCGGTAGGGGCTGGCGCGGGACGCACCTGGCTAGCGGCGGTAGGGCTGGCGCGGGACGCACCTGGCTAGCGGCGGTAGGGCTGGCGCGGGACGCACCTGGCTAGCGGCGGTAGGGCTGGCGCGGGACGCACCTGGCTAGCGGCGGTAGGGCTGGCGCGGGACGCACCTGGCTAGCGGCGGTAGGGCTGGCGCGGGACGCACCTGGCTAGCGGCGGTAGGGCTGGCGCGGGACGCACCTGGCTAGCGGCGGTAGGGGCTGGCGCGGGACGCACCTGGCTAGCGGCGGTAGGGCTGGCGCGGGACGCACCTGGCTAGCGGCGGTAGGGCTGGCGCGGGGACGCACCTGGCTAGCGGCGGTAGGGCTGGCGCGGGACGCACCTGGCTAGCGGCGGTAGGGCTGGCGCGGGGACGCACCTGGCTAGCGGCGGTAGGGCTGGCGCGGGACGCACCTGGCTAGCGGCGGTAGGGCTGGCGCGGGACGCACCTGGCTAGCGGCGGTAGGGCTGGCGCGGGACGCACCTGGCTAGCGGCGGTAGGGCTGGCGCGGGACGCACCTGGCTAGCGGCGGTAGGGCTGGCGCGGGACGCACCTGGCTAGCGGCGGTAGGGCTGGCGCGGGACGCACCTGGCTAGCGGCGGTAGGGCTGGCGCGGGACGCACCTGGCTAGCGGCGGTAGGGCTGGCGCGGCGGGAAGGCGCGGTGCGTGGAGGTGGGCCGGCGGCGCGGCGCGTCCCCGGCGCGCGGAGCCCCGGGCCCGGCGCCGCGCGTCTTCTTCTCCTCCACGTTCAGCTTGACGCCGTCGGGGCTGTCCGGCGGGAAGTACAGCGGCTGCAACACCAATACGCCACCGTGAGCACCTCGGCGCGAGCGCAGAGCACCAACGCTCTCGCGATACGCACCGTGGCGCCGAGGCAGTCCTGCGCGTGGCGCGCGCTCTCGTAGGTGACGAACCCGTAGTGCGGGTGCGGCGCGCGGCCCAGCACGCGCAGCTCGGCCACGGGCCCGAAGCGCGCGAACAGCGCGCGCAGCTCCTCCTCGGTGGCGGACGGCGGCACGTTGCCCAGGAACAGCTGCTGCGAGTCGCTGTAGCGCCGCGCGCCCTCGCCGCGCTCACCGCGCTCCCCGCGCGCGCCATCTGCTGACACAAACACACGGACGGAAATTAAATCATGTCGGAAATATTTGGATCGCTGTTATAGATAAATTACCGAGACCGTGGTAATGTGTATTTAAAGGCAATTGCAAACTTCCCTTTTCCCATACTATCAGCATAAAAAGAGGCTTGTAATAATTCTATTGAAGAAGAAAATGCAAAAATAATGTCAGTGTCAAATGCTAAATATTATTTACGTTGTGCGCGTATATTAAAACGGCTGATCCTCTTTTTCATGCAAACCGTACAACCAGTACAAATGC